>CAJNDV010037657.1:2767-18908 GCA_905221635.1 Symbiodinium sp. CCMP2456 | reverse complement strand
GTCGCTGTCGCTGTCGCTGTCGCTGTCGCTGTCGCTGTCGTTGTCGTTGTCGTTGTGGTTTGTTGTCGTCGTTGTTGTTGTTGTTGTTGTTGTTGTTGTTGTTGTTGTTGTTGCTGCTGCTGCTGCTGGTGTTGTTGTTGTTGTTGTGGTTGTGGTTGTGGTTGTGGTTGTTGTTGTTGTTGTTGTTGTTGTTGTTGTTGTTTTTTGTTGTCGAAGTAGTAGTCAAAGTGATAGTAGTAGTAGTAGTAGTAGTAGTAGTAGTAGTAGTAAGAGTAGTAGTAGAAGTAGTAGTAGTAGTAGTAGTAGTAGTAGTAGTAGTAGTACCAGTAGCAGTAGTAGAAGTAATGGTAGTGGTAGTAGTAGCAGTAGTAGTAGTAGTAGTAGTAGTAGTAGTAGTAGTAGTAGTAGTGTATCTGAGTTTCTAAGACTTCTCCGACACAAGTGGAGTATACAGTTTACATCCCACCGAAACCGTTGGTCCAATTATGTAGGCATGTACACATTATGCATACATATATATATTTATTTATTTATTTATTTATTTATTTACACACATACATATATATATATATATATATGTACACTCACACCTCTTGCAAGGGCTGCAGGCTGCGTCTTAGGATACTCACTGTTTCGGGCTTGAGGACCCGGGATTTAGGGTTTAAGGTTTAGGGCAGTTTAGGGCCAAAGGCCCGAGGGTACAGAGTTTTGATTCTTGAAGGATTCGAGCCTGACTAAGGCTTAAGGGGTCATGACCTACTACACTGCAGGGTTTGGGCCAACAGCAGGGCTTGAGGACAGGGCTTTAGTGTTACTATATAATATATGGGGGTTTGCGAAAATAGGGGACCCTAATATAGTACCCTAAATAGTGGGATGCTTATTCTAAGGACCCCAAAATTCGGAAACTCCCGTATGGGTTGCCTGTCAGGAATTGCTAGTGCTAGTCCTCAGGGTTCCCTATACTCAGCGTGCATATGCCCGAAGCGTCAAGATACTTGTATGGTACCTGAAAATCCTTACCCAGAGACCCCAATACCCTGTAATTAAGGAATATACCCTAAATTATTATAATTTAAGGTCTATTCCTTAATCAAGGGATAGTGGAGTCTCTGGGTATAAACCCTAAACCCTAAACCCTAAGAAGCCCTGAGCCAACTGACAGGCCTGTCGAGGCCTATCCCTTTCTCGTGCTGACGTGCTCTTTGTGAGCGGGGTCCTGTCCTGAGTGCTCAGGCCCTAAACCCTGAACCCCATAGGCGTGGGGGCATAGAAATACAGACCTTAGATTCCAGAGTCTTTGTTCGAAGAAGCGACACTAATTAAGCCCTAGTGGGTTTTTTACGGCTTGTTACTTATCAAGTTTGTAACGAAGAACACAGATGAGCCTAAACGACAGGGACACCTCTGCAGGGGTTCTGGACACTTGGGTTTTCGAGGTGTGATTGGCAGGAATATTTCCTGATTCATACTAGGGAGACTGTCATAGGATTTTTTGTTTAGGGTCTAATTGCGATTTCTTAGAAATTCCTGAAACCCACTCGTTTTCGGGAGATGGGGAAGGGGCTGAAACTGCGAAAACCCTAAACCCTAAAACTCCATAAACCCTAAAACCATAATCCCTAAAACCCTAAACCCGAAGACCCCATAAACTCTAAACCGCCCTAAACCCTAACAATCCTAAAGCCCTACACCCTCAAACCCCGAACCCTGGCCTGAGCCCTAGTCTCTGCTAAAGAGCCTGCTGCTGAAGTCTTCAACTCTGCCAACCCTCACTTCCGAAGGTAAATACGGTTGATGATATAAATCCTGCATTACCCATAACAAGGAACATGCCATATTTCTTCCCATAGTTTAGGGTCTTTAAGGTAATGCAAGATTCACATCATCAGCAGTATTACGGCCCAGATATACTTGTAGTAGAAGCCCCCCGAAAGTTGGAAACCCAACAGTCTCAATCCTAAAAGAGTAATGTATAGGGAACCCAAGCACTGTTGGTCCAAAATCCGGTCTAGGGTCTCGGGTTTCACAATTATTTTGGGGGTTAGTATACCTGGCCCTGGCTGCAACCACTCGTAGTGCAACTTGCTTAGACAACTTGAGCTCAAGTAGGTCCTAGGTATCATATACCCCGAAGGGTAGAGCCGAGGTTTGATTGCATTTTGAGTGTCCGAAAGACCGGGAGATCACCATGGATGAAGCAGAACACTTGCCTGGGGCGCTGCACTTGGCCGCCAAGCTCCTAGCGCCCATCCGGAGTCCTTGTCCTTTTGGCAGGGCTCACGGGAGCTGAACTATGCGGTGCGGAGCATGTGAGTTTAAGTGAGGGATCATACAGTATTTTCCAAAACCCTAAACCCTTAACCCTAAACCCTTAAAACCCTGAACCCTAAACCGTGAAAAGGTCTCTGTTTGGGTAGGCCGAGCCAGGGATGCTTGCGAACATATTCCTGACCTAAGGAGCTTAAGCAGTCTTCTGGGAGAGTGGCAGATACTTCTTGGATGGGCTGGGTTCAGGCCATAACTCCAAGCCCTAAACCGACATCCCAGCAAAGGTCGAAACCAACCAGATGTACTTCTTCACCAGTGGGAGACGTGGCCGCAGCGAAATGACCCGTCAAGCACATATCTGGACTTTCAGCCCAAACCCTCAAGCCCGTAGACCCTAAACCCTAAACCAAAGCTCTACAGCCTCTATCAGAACCTGTAAACAATCGTGGACGGCCCGGACCCAAACCCCAAACGCGAAGGTCAGGCCCTTGCCACTAAACTGGTCCCCCGCAACCCACAGACAACCGGGGGGGTTTCAGGGTTTTGGCCTTAGGGTTAAGGGTTTAGGGCGGGTGAAAAGCGGCGCCCTTAGGGTCCATGAACTCACCAAATGTACATCCGAACATTCGACCCTAAAGTACCCGTTGGAACAACGCGACCCTTAGGGACAGAAATCCTCCGAATCCATGCGTTGTAAACATTGTAAACTTGCAGCCCTTACTCAATCCCAATATAGGGGCCTAGGTTTATGTAGATAAATTGCTAATCTTAGAATTCCCTAAACCCTAAACCCTGAACTATTCCTTCAGGGTCCGTAATTCTAAGGACATTTACCAAACAAGTCTGCTCTAGGCGTGGCTCCAAGGACTCATAGTGTAAGGCTTTTTGGGCCCGAAGACGATGCTTTTTTAAGGCTTTTGGGCGACCTTGAGTTTTAGGGTTATAGAAGCCTTTAAAGAACCCTAGGGGTCCATGTTCCCGAATAGTGCAGATAGCATTTACTTTAGCCTTGAAAGCAGTCCCTATAAACCCTACTTTGGGGGGCCATGGTATGAACTATTTGGGTACATGGACCCTTAGGGAAACCCTTCAAAGGAACGCTGTGTCAGTACCTCAGAGGGGGGCTCAGGCAGTTGAGGGTTTAGACCCCAAAGCCCCAAAGCTTACATGGGTAGTTGTCTAAATTAGGGCCCCTTTTTAAAATCCCCAATATAGTACCGCACCCTTATAAAAAGGACCCTAAAATCCTAATTTAGAGAACTACCCACACGTCTGGGGTTTAGGGTTTGATTCTTTCCTCGAGCACCCGTCAGGGAACCGCCAAAATTGGGGATCCACATTTTGGGCGCTTCAGACCCTGAGCCTAAGCCCTAAACCCTAAATCCGGAGCCCTAAGCCCTAAATCCTAGGCCCCATAAGGGTCCTATGCCCTAAGCCCTAAATCCTAGGCCCCATAAGGGCCCTAAGCCCTAAATCCTAGGCCCCACAAGGGCCCTAAGCCCTAAACCCGGCCCTTCAGAGCTCTTGTGGAAATGCTACACTCAGACCGAGAAGCTCGAATGCAGGGGCCTTGATACTTTGAATAGGGTTTTGGGGGTGCCTTATGATAATTATAGTATAATGGGCCCCAAAGCCCTGATCTATTAACTCGAGAGCAACAGCCCCAGATCCGGCATAGCCTACATTCATCTAGGTTTTTTGGTGTTTTGGGGTTTTGGGGTTTGGGGTTTAGGGTTCAGGGGTACTATAGAGTGTCTTAGTTCCCCAATACCCAACCCTTCAACCTCTTTGCGCTCTCAGAAATTAGTAGTAATCTGCAAGTTTAACCTTTTAGCTCCCTGGCTTATTGGGGAAGTAAGCTACCCTCAGGGTCTATGTGCCCAAGTATATAGTATATACTTTGGCCCCAAGGTAGTCCGTATTCGGGTACTTCGGGGCCGAAATATATACTATTTGGGCACATGGACGCTTAGGGCTACATCCGCAGCCGTGAGCATTATCGTCATTCCTGAGCCCTGAGCAATCGAAGCCTGAAAAGTTCACACACTGTGGACCCCTTGAACAACTTTTAACGTGAAGTTCCAAACCCTAAACCCTAAACCTTAAACTCCAAGCCCTGAAGCACGTTCGGAATGCCCGAGGAAGCTCAACTACTTTCAGGATATCAGCAACAGAGAGGACGGCTGTGACATTCGGGGTTCCATACATGATTACAGGCGTCTTTAGCACGTTCTAGAAGGGCTCTACCCATACGCCCCGTAGTAGGTCCTTTTTGGGATTACCTAATAGGATCCTAAGTAGAAGCCACAAAAACTAACTACTGGGGCCTATGGGTATATGGAGGTTCTGTAGTAAAGGCTTTGGATTTCGGGATTAGGCTTTGGGTTCTACAGGAGTTTTAAATGATCTCCGAGGGTTTAGGGTTTCGGGTTGGAAGGTTCCCAAGTGTTCCCAAACCCCTTAATCAAGGAATATACTGTGAGTTTTCAGGGGATCCTCAATACTTGCCCTAAACCCAAAACGCCTAAACGTCTAAACCTCCAAACCCTATAAACCCTAAACCCTATGGGGATCCTCAATATGTTCTGAGGTATATTCCGTTGTTAATTTGGGAGTTTCCGAAAATAAGGGGTACCTTACTTGGGGGTCCTTATAACAAGGATCCTACTATTTGGGGTGCTACATAAGGGTCCCCTTTTTTTGAAATCCATCAAGTGTTTTGGAGGCTCTGGGTTTAGGGTGCAGTCAGCTGGTCTGGCAGGACAAGAGTAAGACCACTGGTCAGGGTTTAGGGTTTGGGGTCTATAGGGTTTAGGATTTAGGGCTTATCGGTTTAGGGTTTAGGGCTTGTATGGGGTGTAGGGTTATGGGGTGTAGGGTTTAGGGTTTGGGGTCTATAGGGTTTAGGGTTTAGGGCTTATCGGGTTTAGGGTTTAGGGCTTGTATAGGGTGTAGGGTTTAGCGTTTAGGGTATGGAAGGTTTCGGGGCCTAGGATGTGTTCAGGTCAAAGCCAGCACGTCTTGAATTTAGGGCTATATGCATCCCTAACCCGCCTAAACTCTCTTGCTCCCTAAATTTAAACCCTTAACCTTAGAGCCTAAACCCTATAAACCCCAGAGCCTAAACCGTAAATCCTAAACTCTGAGCTGGCCCTAAGCACGAAACAGACTATGACACACGAAATAAGATGTCAAAGCCCATCCGAAACAAAACAATAACCCATAAGGTTTGCTTGTCGTCGTAAAGATTTGAATGGTTCTGAGAGGTGGACGATTGCTTCGGCTGGAAGCTCAAGGTATTGAAGGGCAGGGACCTGCTAAAGAGTGCAGCAGCACAGGTAACTCTGCAGACGCTCGGGACAACCCTTGGCGCCGCCCCAGGAGGCAGGGCGCCGGGGCGAAACAGAGGAAGTACGAGAAGCGAGGACTGTTCCCAGAGTCCCAGAGCAGACCCGCCCTAAACCCTAAACCCTAAACCCCTAAACAGGAAGAAGCAGCAGCACAAGAGGCTGCAGCAGAGGATGGAGAGCCAGCGGCTGCGCCTCCAGCTGCCGAGATCCTCGTAGGGTTTAGGGTTTAGGGTTTAGGGTTGCAGCTTCCGACCCGAACCAGTTTTAAACAACACAACATGTTTTTTTCGCATGCGGCTTTCATGTCTGATACGGTCCTGATTTTGCGCGAGGCTGCGACTCGTCTTTTGCTGAATCTTGTGGCATGGCGATCTATCTATCCGAGCAGCCGTCGAGCGGTTCAGCTGTTGCGGAACATGTTGGTTCTTTTGTTTTACCCTCCCTCCACTCCCTAATTTGTTAAGATAATGTAGTGTTTGGGGTTTAACGGAAATTGCGACATTTCACCCTAAACCCTAAACCCTAAACCCTAAACTCTAAACCCTAAACCGTGCAACAGGACTCTTAGGGTAAGTCCAGACTCTTGACAGCTGGGTCCCAGAAGACTAGACTCCAAAGGGATTTGGGGTTTAGGATGTACCTTAAGAACGCAAAACCTACTTTTTGTGTAGGGTCCCTATAAATCGCATATTAGGGTTTATAATAAGAACCTACAAAAAATGGGGTTTTGGGTTCTTAAGGTAGGGTTGAGTACCGCCCCTACGCCGCAGTAACGATTGAATAGTAATAAGCGGGAATGTACGCTGCCCTTCCACAGGTGATGTCCTAGAGCTTCGGCATCGCATTCTGTCCTTATCATCATCGGTGCCTAAATCCTAAAGTCTAAACCCTAAGCTACCTAGATTCCCTTGTGCCCTTTTAGGTTGTAGCTCCTTGAAGGGTTCCTTAAAGCGCTCCTTAAAGGGTCCTACAAGGGATCTATGGAGTTTAGGGGTTTGCGTTTGACGGTTTAGGGCTTAGAGGCGAGGTTCCCCAGTAGTACCCTGTTTGCCCTTGTCTTTCCCAGAGACTCCAATACCCCTTAATTAGGGAATATACCTTTAATTATAGTAGAATCCCTGATATGCTTTAGGGTATATTCCTTAATTAAGGGGTATTGGAGTCTCTTGGTTTAAGGTTCCAGTATTAACACCGAATAGTAGGTAAACGGGTACCGTTAGTATTGAGGGGCTACTGGGGAGCCTACCTGCCCTAAACCCAAACTCTAAAGCCCTACACCTTAAACCCTTACGCCCGCATTCTAGAGCCTTTTGAGGGTTCCTCTAATGGATTCCTGTATCGACCCTTTAAGGGTTCAAGGCTTCCCCCTTATTTATAGGCCCTTTAAGGGTTCCCCACAGAGGTTCCTTTATAGGCCCTTTAGGGGGTTTTAGGGTTTAGGGTTTAGGGTTTAGGGTTTAGGGTTCTTTTATAGAAGCCTTTAAGGGTTCCCTAACGGGGTTCCTTTATGCGATCTATAGGGTTTCTGGGTTCGGGTGGGGAGCTTCGAACTTCTGGATTCCCCCTTTGAAAGGGTCCCCAGTAAAAGGTTTAGGGCTTCGGGTTTAGGGTTTAGGATTTAGGGCTTCGGGTTTAGGGTTTAGGATTTAGGGCTTCGGGTTTAGGGTTTAGGATTTAGGGTTTAGGACGTAGGGTTCGTCACGGCCTGCGTCGAGGAGAAAGGTCGAGGCGGGCTGTCAGCTGCTTGACAGCCGACCTTTGAAATTCCGCAGGAGGAGCTCGCGTTTTATTGCCACTTCTTGCTGGCAGACATCCGAAAGAGCGGCCTGATCGAAGCCCTCAAGAGTCACGTCCTGCAGAAGGACAAAGCAGTAAAATCCAGCGTGTTGAGTCATAACTCGATTCTGAAGAAACATGTTAGCATGCATCCCATACTTTGGATGTACGACGGAGCTTCAGTGGCCGAGAACGGCGGCTACAACCGTCATGCGAACATCTTCACAAGGCCATTGCCTTGGGAGCGCCAGGCGTTCGCCGGCGTCAAGAGTGTCCTCGATGGTGTGGCCAGAGACGAGGACGGATGGCAAAGGTGCACCATGACGGCGTCAAGCCGAGAGCAGCTTTTGGGGCTTATGGTTTAGGGTTTAGGGTGTAACCCCATACAGCCCTTGAAGCATGAACGAGAGACCTCCGACCCGAGTTTAGGGTGTAGGGCCAGGGTTTAGTGTTAAGGGGTTTAGGAGTTTAGGGGTTTAGGGTTTAGGGCCTGGGATTAGGGTGTAGGGACCCGAGTTGATCCAGGAGTTCTATGGTAACTTCAGCGAGAGACGAACAGTCAGTGGGCGGCTCAGTTTTGTTTTCTTGTAAGGTTTCCCTAAACCCTAATCCCTAGATCCTCTGAGGGCTCTGTAATGAGAGATTTCGGGTTTGTTGCTTCCTTTTTCGGTGGTAATTATGCGGGTTTAGGGTTTCGGGCTTAACCGGGTTAGGTGTTAGGTGCTCGCGAAGAACTTCGGTGCGACATGCAGCAAGAGATTGTCGTGTCTTCCAGTAGTACTCTCTTGTGTAACCTGCTTGCATAGAATGTACGTAGTTCAGCACTGCGCGCAATGCAATCACTGCCCCAAGCAGCGTCCAAACGGTACGTTGGTGCCGCGCACGTGAATGCACACGAAACCCTAAACCCTAAATCGCATGTGGGTCGCACCACGCCCCGCAAAAGGCTTTTGCAACGCATCGTTTTATCCCGAAGGGTCCAAAGTACCTGTATAGTAGAATGTAGGGCTTCTGTGATGGTTTGGGAAAGTATCTGATATAGCAGTACCTAGGACCCTTTGGGTATGCAGACACAAAGTGACTTCAGGCTTGTTCATTTGGGGTTCACTGTTTAAGGTTAATTTTGTAGGAAAGGGGGCTTGGGTTCAGGAGCTGTATATTTTGTTGGCGGTGTGTCTGTATTGCCGTGGGATATCGCCAGATTGAAGCAAAGCAGCCAAGGACAAGGATCATGACGGCAGTTATTGATTCACACAAGACGGCGCTAGGGTTCCATGGCAGCGCTCCTACTAGTGGAAGTCTTCTCACTACTCTGGTACGGGTCCACCTATCTGTGTGTGCATCCGCTTCCATATGTGCGATACGAGCAACCACTCCAGAAGTCTGTATCCCTAGCCAGGAGTTTCTATTTGTGGGTTTTAATGCATACAAATTATGTATATGCATTTGTATATGATATAATATGGATATGTAAGTTGATATCCGATGGGCATTCCGAATCTTACTTATAGTGGAACTGGTCATTGCCTGGCACCGTGTTTAATCATGTGTTGTACTTGAACACACCATCTAACCGCATACCATATCACATCATATCACATCATGTTATCTCACGTGTTGCTTTTGTGCGATGCTATAAAGTATGCATATGTGTATTCATGTTTTGAGTGCTGTAGTTGTGTGTCATTCATATGTGTGTTTTGAAGGTTTTCTTGTATGCTTGTATTACGCTGTATAAACTTTTCGTTGTATGGCATACCAAGCTTTCTCATATCGCATCACTTTGGTTCACATCAAACCGTATCAGAACACATTAGCTTTACCTCAACCTACATCATATGTCGCTACATGTGTTAGCACAATGTCTTAACCTGTCTTGTTTGGAATACTTTTTTCACAGATCATACCGTATCACAACATACTATTATTTTGTTTTCCGGCATCAGTCTACTATGTGGTGCTATGTTGTATTATGTTAACTGTAACAAATGGTTTTCGCAGGTTCATATTCCACCATAGAGTGTTGTACTTGATCTTTTCATGTTCTGTACTATATCAGATTAGGGCGGTACGTTATGATATGATGTGACACTATGTTGTACTATTTTGTATTGTATCATGTCACAATATATCTTACTATGCTATCTTAGTCCATGATATATCGAGTTTCGTATCCACTGGTTTAGTATACTACACTATACGGTACCGTACCAAAATCATACCATACTGCACTGTGCTACGCCATAGTGTATTTTTTGTGCAGTGCTACTGTTTACGATGCTATGCCATGCCTTTGCTTTGCTATACGGTGCTATGCTGTGCTAGACATACTTTTATACTACAGGGGCCTTAATAATTAGAGTAGGGTTTTGGGGTTCATTATCATAGTTATTGTATATAATAGACCCCAAAACCCTATTCCAATTATTAAGGCCCCTACATTAAGTTTGTCCAAGGTGCTGGCGACTGGGCCTGTGAAGCCTCGCTATGGACGGCTGGGCCCTAAGCTGGGGTTGGAGTTCACGCGACGTAGGATTCTACGATCCGTAAAGCTACGGTTCATGGTTCCTCTAAGCCCTAAGGGTCCATGTACCCAAATAGGATATACTTTGGCCTTAATGTAGGCCCTATATAGGTACTTTGGGGCCGATGTATATACTATTTGGGCACGTGGACCCTTAGGGAAGGGTTTCAGATGGGTTTATCGAATCTTTGGGCTTCTACGAAACCATCAGGAACAGACTTCATTATCGCCCCTAAACGCTAAGCCAGCCGGTATACATGGGGCGCGAGCGAATCCTACTGGTCAATAGCTCGAGGCGTGGCACCATCGCGGCACGCTGCAGTCACGAACGCAGTTCGGGAGCCTGGCATGTTCCACGTGTTGATGGCTTTGGGCCTAGGCTCACTGTCATTAGGATTGAGGGCTTACGATCTTGGGCTCAGGGTTCAGGGGCTTCTGTCTCCGACTATAATGTACCCGAACACCCGAGTTGTTCAAATTGCCAAGTGTCCTGTATTCGGCTGTCGATAGCTCCAGGATTCAAAATGTAAACCCGTGTTCGGACATGCAGCAGGGTGCCATTCTGGCTGAAGTCACGCAGTCTAAAGTCTAAACCCTAAATCCGAGAACAATTGTTGCATGAGGCTGCTTGCCACATACTACCCGGAGACTCCAATATCCCTTAATTATATAAGGAATATATCTTAAATCATCGTAGGGATCCCACTATAGTTTAAGGTCTATTCCTTAATTAAGGGATATTGGAGTCTCCGGGTAGTACGAGAATTACGGGTTTCAAGAGAACTTTACCGCTTCTCCAAGACCTGTCTAAGGTGTTTAGGCTTCTGAGCTAGTCTCTAAAGCCTGAGCTGTAAACCCTAATGCCTAAACCAACTGCTCAGGTTCTCATAACTATCCCTAAGGGTCCATGTGCCCAAATAGTATATACATCGGCACCAAAGTACCTATATAGGGACTACATTAAGGCCAAAGTATATCCTGTTTGAGTACGTGGACCCTTAACCCTATAGAACTCTATAGACCCCTCAAAGGACCCCTTAAAGGAACCCTTTTGGGTACATGGACCCTTAGGGTATTGAGCGTTGCAGAAAACGGGACCTTCTTGCCAGAGCCGAAGAAGGTTTAGGGTTTTTAGGGATCTAGGGTTTAGGGATTTAGGGCTTTAGGGATTTAGGGTTTAGGGTTTATAGGGTTTCGGGATTTAGGGATTTAGGGTTTAGGGTTTAGGGTTTAAGGATTTAGGGTTTTAGGGTTTTAGGGCTTAGGGTTTAGGGTTTCATTTCAAGCCTCTGTTTCCCTGGCTATTGTGGAGGAAGTTTCCACTCAACCTGCATTTAGGACCAAAGTGTCATTGATGAGACTTGCGTGTGCAGGGTGGAGGTCATGCTGTTGGGGTGTAATACCCAGAGACTCCAATATCCGTTAATTAAGGAATATACTTTAAGTCATATTAGGGGTCCTACTATAATTTGAGGTATATTCCTTTAGGCATATTGGAGTCTCTGGGTGTTGGCTTACGCTTCACTGGAACTGAACTTCCAGACCTTTCGATGGCAACAAGGGATCATTGAAGCAACGAAGCGCGAAACTTTAAATTTTCAATATCCTAAGAAACATTCCTGATAGATACACTCTTAACTCCGTAAGCCCTAAACCCTAAACCCTTAATCTTCAATCTCCTGAGCCCTAAGGGTCCATGTACGTACCCAAATAGTATATACATTGGCCCTAAAGTACTTATATGGGGACTACATTAAGGCCAAAGTATATCCTATTTGGGTACATGGACCCTTAAGGGAGAGTCAACGATTGAAGGTTCAGGGCCTAGGGTTCTCCGAGATCCTTGACGTCGTCTCTTTGGGTTCGGTTGTGGGGTTTAGAGGTTTAGGGTTTAGGGGTTTACGGGTTTAGGGGTTTAGGGTTTTAGGGGTTTAGGGTTTAGGGTTTAGGGGTTTAGGGTTTAGGGGTTTAGGGATTTGGAGGTCATTATGCCCTCGAAGTTCTGAATTGTAATTAATCGCGAAGCCGTAAACCAGAACCCTGTGCCGTAAACACAAGCCTAAACCCTAAACTTAGGCCCTACACCCTGAACCTCGAATCTAAACCCTAAACCTCGGACCCTGAACCCCAAGCCCTAAACTCCAAACGGAACCGCAGCAGAAGACGCCGGTTGGTGGATCCTGTTTGGCGTTGAGGGAGCTAAACCCTAAACTCCTGAAACCTAAACCCCTAAACCCCTAAACCGGACAGCTTTAGACCAGAAGACGAGCCCTTCGAGCCTGTTTCCAAGAAGGATAGGGTTTAGGGGTTTAGGGTTTACTTAGGGTGTCGGGTTTGAGGTTTAGGGGTTTAGGGTTAGGTATAGGTCCCTAAAGCCTAAACCCTATGTCACTGCGCCGGTAGGGTTTTATAGGGTTTCGGGTTCTCAGCAATTGTCCTGTCCTTTGCTTTGCCAGCACATCCGGGAGCATAGTACCTCCCTGTGACAGAGCTGCGGTTTATTTTCAAGTTTAGAGTTTAGGACCGACTACAGGCCTCTGCTTCAGGACTTAAAAGTTTAATGTGGACTCCCTGCATGGCTTCCCTACACGCCACCAAACCCGAACCCTACAAACTCTCAGGTGCTCCGTGCTAACGATGGATGCAGGGCAGTTCCAATCTCTTGCGACACAGTTCAAGGACCCGTGGTTGGACCTAAAACCCTTCTACGCTCTACCCAGAACCCTCTACCCTAAACCTCAAACCCTAAAACCCTTGTACCGCTCCTACCCTAAATCCTCAAACCCTAGAACGCCCTGTACGCTCCTACCCTATACTCTAAACCTCAGCCCTAAAACCCTAAACAGTATATGATTATGAGGTCCTTGGACCGCTAGGGTAGTAATTGCTAGGGAAGACCGGAGCCTGTGCTGGGGCCTGGGGTAGCATAGGGTTTAGGGTTTAGGGCATATACTCTCCTAAATCCCAAAGGGTCCATGTGCCCAAATAGTAGATACTTTGGCCTTAATGTAGTCCCTATATAGGTGCTTAAGAACCAATGTATATACTATTTGGGCACATGGACCCTTATATGCGGATCGTAGTTATCCAGGTTAGTATTCCCTAATTAGGGAATACTAACCTGGATAACTACGATCCGCAACCAAGGTACCTGAGTTATTAGGTCCTTTTTGACCCTTCGGGCTACATTTGCAGTAGCAGGTATCGGGTTTGGGGTCTAGGATACGGGGAGTAGCCTAAAAGACCTGCCTTTTTTGGGCTCCTTATTATGGTTTTTATATCTATATCGATATCGATATTATATCTGTATCTATATCTGTATCTATATCTATATCTATATCTATACATGTGCATAAAAATATATGTATAGATGTAAAAAATATACATGGTTCCTACAAAGGTAGGTCTTGTGGGCCGAGGGTTTAGGTGAAGGGCTTATAGGGTTGAGGCTGTCGGGTTTTGGGTCCCCGAGCCTGGCTTTCCCCAAACAGAGCGAGCCCAAGACCTGCAAATCCTGCACATTTCAAGGGACTAAAGGAGGGATCCTTAAAGGGACCCTTGGGGTTATATAGGGGCTTAATGAGACTATATAAGGGGTACATAAGGGTTACGTAAGTTATGTAGGGTATTAGGATTAGGGGTCCCTTCTAGGGGTCCCTCCTGTTTTCTCTTAAACCCTGGAGATCCTTCACGTTACCCTGGAGATCCACTAAGTACACAGCCCTAAACCCTAAACCCTAAACTTGATCCCGGTTGAGGGGTTCGGACTTTAGGATCTCGTGCCCTATAAACCCCAAGCCTAACTCTTAAACCCCGAACGAAGACCAATCAGCCCAACCCCTAAAACCTCAACCCTAAACCCTACACCTTAAAACCCTAAACCCTAAACCCCTAATTCCTAAACCCTAGGCCCTAAACCCCTAAACCCTAGACCCTAAACCCTAAACCCTAAACCCTAAACCCTAGGCCCTAAACCCCTAAACCCCAAAAACACTTCGTACATCCCACGGAGCCTCTGGAGCCTGCAGGGAAGTATATGCCAGGGCAGCTCAAGACAAGACTCAACCACTCCAAAGCTCCTCTACGTAGGGTCCTTTAGGGTTTAGGGTTTAGAGTTTAGGGTTTAAGGTGTAAGGGTTTAGGGTTTAAGTTTTTAGGTTTTAAGGGTTTAAGGTTTAGGGTTTAGGGGTCCCTTTTAGGGTCCCGTTTATAAGAGTGCCGTACTTTATTGAGGAACTAACAAGGGACCCAAATTTAGAGAACTACCCATATCTAAAGAAACCGTGGTCCCTAAACTCTAGAGCCAAAACCAAAGGCTCTAAGCCTAAGCCCTCTCTGAACCCTGAACCCTGCAGCCTAAATCCTAAACCCAAGCGGGTTAGGGTTCAAATGAACCCTAAACCCTAAACCCCTATAAACCCTAACCCAAGCGGTTTAGGGTTTAGGGTTAGGGTCTAGGGGTTTAGGGGTTTAGGGTTTGGGGTGCACCCTCAACACAAAACCCCCAAAGGATGCTCTGCCTTTCCTACACGAGTATGCCAAGCCAGGGCCCTCAAGACGAGAAGCACGGAAAGGAGTTAAGGGTTTAGGGTCCCTAAACCCTAAACCCTAAACCCTAAACCCTAAGCAGCACAGAAAGGATTCTCAGGGCTTGGGGATTTCCCAAGGATTCAGGGGCTTTGGGGTTTTCCGGGACCCCCTCCCCCCCCAACTACCCTTTAAAAAGGATCGGCAAGAGGTAGGTTTGGGCCAGAATACCCTAAACCCTGAATCCTAAATTGGGGAGTAGCGGGGGGGGTCTAGGGGTAGGGTTTAGGGTTTGGGTTCAGGCTCTGCCAGAAGCGCTTCGAGAGCTTTATGGTGAGGGCTCCTTGTTAAGGTTTAGGGGCTAGGGGTTTAGGGTTTAGGGTTTAGGGTTTAGGATTTCCTGAGTTCAGCCCTTAAGAAGGTAGGTTATTTGGGGAGGGAATTCACATCAGGTTTCCATTTTTGATCATAGAGACGCATCTCCCGTGCCAAAAGCCTCGAAATTTGGGCCTGTGTGTTTTGAAGCTTCTCAGCTATCTTACGGTTTGGGGTTTAGGTTTTACGGTTTGGGGTTTGCGGTTTAGGGTTGAGGGGTTAGGGTTCTGGGGTCACAAAACCTCCCTTAAGCCCTAACACACACACCAAATCTGATTCCTGATCCGCAACCCTCCAAACCACACAAGTTCCAGGGAGCCCTCGACCCCACAAGACTACCAAGAGACTCCAATATCCCTTATTTAAGGAATATACCTTATATTATAGTAGGATCCCTACTATGATTTAAGGTATATTCCTTAAGTTAAGGGATATTGGAGTCTCTGGGTGCAGCAATGGATGCAACTCAAGCGTTGGAAGCCCTCACAAAGCTTCCTGAACCCTCTCCTTTGCAGCACTGGCGGTGGCAACTTGGACCCCAAACGCACGACCAGAAGTAAAAGTACTTTTGTGGCAAACTGCCTTTATAAAGCCTTACAGCCCCACGATGCCTCATAACTCATAGAAAAACCCCGAACTCGAAACCTTCGCCCCTAAACCTTGGTCCCTAAGCCCAAGAATTCCTAATCCCTATAAACCCTGAACCGCAGCTGATGATGCGCCCCTGGCATGCGTCCCCTTTCACTCAAACGTTGCCTACAGGAAGCAAAACCACTAGGCTCTAAAGCCCTAGACCCTGAAGCCTAAACCGATCCCTAAACCGAAAACTTGAAGCTTCACTTAAGTGCCAGCAATCAGGCGGTTTCTGAAGGTGCTGAATGTCAAAGCAAAGGAGGACGGGATTGGAGCCCTGAATCATTGAGATTTCCGGAAAATGGAGGCTTTGATGTTGTGCTGCCGTTGGTTTTTGATCGAGATTGCGAGGGTCAGCCTAGTATGTGGCGACTGCTATGGCGATACGTACATGCATGTATGTATGTATGTATGTATGCATGTGTGCATGTATGCATGTATGCATGTATGCATGTATGTATGTATGCATGTATGTATGTGTATGAATGAATGTATGTATGTATGTATGTATGTATGTATGTTTACATGTATGCATGCATGTATGTATGTATGTATGCATGTTTGTATGTATGTATGTACGTATGTATGTATGTATGTATGTATGTATGTATGTATGTATGTATGTGTGTATATATATATGTATGAGTCTTTCTCTCGCTCCCTCTCTCTCTCTCTCTTTCTCTGT
>CAJNDV010037656.1:170-14789 GCA_905221635.1 Symbiodinium sp. CCMP2456 | reverse complement strand
TGCTTATTTCCGCTGGACACGGACAGTGGCAATTGTAGGAAAACATGCCCTACAATTATGCGCCCCCCACCACTCCTACGTTTATTAAGCGCGGGGGGGTTGGGCGGCATCCGGCCTTGACAGATCAGGCACACCCCTTGCCAAGGCAGGACAACCGCCGCAGAAGGCCTCCTGCTCCTTCGGCATTTCTTTGCCTGCTCTTCAAGAGCCCGGGCGACCACAAGGAGCACTGCTAGGCAGGCGCAAAGATGGCAAGGCTCAAGGCACGCTTCGGGAGCCTCACGCTGCCTGAAAAAGGCCGCGCGGCTTGCTGGATGCACGCTGGATGTGCAGCGTACCAGAGGGGTAGCTGCAGATGCTCCGAAAGGTCACGCTGCAGTTTTGCACGAGACTCACATCGCTTGCGCTCTCTGCAAGTTTCCATGCTTGCGAGCTGTAGGGGAAACGACACCGTGAAATCGAGCCTAGTCGCCTCTTCTTCTGCCAGAGAAAGGCTGAGAGCACTGGCAGTCTCCGTGGAACCTGCAGGAAGCCAAGCGTGCAACTCGAGGGCACCATTCAGGCAGGCTCGTCCTTAGAAGCTCACAGTGAAGGGCCCTACACTCCTGGATGTGGCGCCAGGCAGAGCAGGTCCGAAGGCTTTCGAAGATCCCAATCTGCCTCTGCGTGCTCTGCATACGTGTTCCAGGCCCACGAGCAAGAGGTGCATCAGCACACCTGGGAGCTCAAGCCCCCGAGAAGCATACACCTACACGGGATACATCAGAGGTTGCGGCTTGGTCGTTCAGTGATGCCGATGGCGACAGACAGACAGACAGACAGTGCAAGAAAGGTCCTGTCTCTCCACGTCATGCTTCAGCTATGAGCAATTCCGGAACGTGCATTTCATGTGGCCTGCAGGTATATCAGCCTGCGAAGCCGCAGGTGTTCTGTCTGCTTCTGCCTGATCGAGTTTGGTATGCCTGTGCCCGCGTTGGGGCTGCATGGTACGATGTGGGCAACAGCAGAGATCAACAGCACGACGTTGCCGACTTCCTCCACACATGCAATCCTGGTCACTATATCCGCGAGCCTAGCTGCCTCCGCCTTCAGTCACAGCTGAGCGTCCCCGCACGCAAATCCGGGACTGTGCTGACAGTCGTTCTCTTGAGAGCAGGTGCTCCCAGTTTACAGGCTGTACAGCCTGTCAACCAGCAGTTGCCATGGCTGCTCCTTACCGATGCGAACAGCTTCAATTTGCGACCATGGACGCTGGCCACTCGGGCTCGCTCGGCAACGGCAGCCAGGCGTAGACTGCAACGGCAGCATCACCGTGCGTGGGGTTCTGGGCCATGCCTGCGCCATCCAAACACCCTTGCCATGCATCTGTCGTCAGCCTAGACCGAGAGTGGACACTGAGAGGGGCGTGTACATTCAGTCAAGGGGCTCCAACTGGGGTTGTAGCCTCTGCTCTCCCGTGGGCAGCTGTTTTGTGTCGGGCAGTGTGACAAAAAAGACTTGCAAGCGGAATTTGTCAGCTATTTGTAGAGCCACTGATGCGGGTGGTGACAGACGCAGAGTTCATGCAAGGTTCTGTCGCGTCACGGTTTTTTCTGAGCGGCTGTTCCAATGCTTGCTGCTGGGCTTATCGCGCATCCGCTAGTGAGGGTATACCGACTTGATGCAGCCATGTTCATGGGCGGTGCCTCAATCTGAGCTCCAGAAGGCTCTCGCTCTTGGTTTCAAAGTTTCAGAAAGCAGAGCCAGGTCCGACTGCAGATCTCGAAGCGGAGATGCAACCGGCCTGCAGAAGCCGAGTCCGGAGAGGCCTCTCGAGAGGCCGAAGCCACGTGGCGAATGAAAGGGACAGACCAACACTAACCCTAAGGCTTTAGGCGGCTTAGGGCTCTACTGACGATCTGCCCTCGGCTGGAAGCGCCGGAACCAAAGACGCCGAGCGAAGAGCAGCTCTTCATCAAGAGAACCTCGCAGTTCCCAAAAAAACTGCTCCCCTTGTGGCCCTCCTGTCGAAGGTCTGAGCCTCACCCTGACCCGCACTGGGCTTTGCCAATTCTTGCATGTCTGGCTCTTGGCGGGTCTCTTCGATGGATGCCGCGTGAGAATCCGCTGTACCGATTGGTCTCGCTTGGTCAGACGCCACACGCGGGCGATCCAGAGTAGCACGGAACTCCGGAATACCTACCACACAGTGCGTGAGCGGACTTTGATGGACTTATCCACTGAGCTGCACTCAGCCGGTGTCCTGTGGACAGGATGCCGGGCAGCGCTGGCCCCTGCAGCGCTTACTGTGACGATCGTTCATTGCAAGAGTAGAAAGTTTGTCCTGGAGATATGTGACCTGGTCTGCTTCCCCCAGGCAGCTCAGGCCGCCTTTGGGTGGATAAGGGCAGAGGGATGACAAGACTGGTGAACAGAATTTGTCAGTATGCGGTGACAGGCGAAGTGTGCATGAAGGCTACTGTCTTGTCACGTCCTTCTTGGCTAGATTGCCGGCAGTGCGCGGCACCCAACGGCCATGGGTGCATCCTCGTATGCGAAGGCAGCATTCTGCTGGTCCGGCGCTACGACGTCAGAAGCTCTGAACAATGGAGTTGGCTTCAGGCAGCTCAGACTGCCCGAGTCAGCGTCGTAAGGCGAAGCTTTAAGTGCAGGCGGCAACCGGCCAGCTGCTCAAGAAGCAGCTGACGCAATGACGGGCAGCGGCTCTGCAAGGAAGGAACCGAGATATCGCAGACTCTCAGCCCTAAGCCCTATGAAGCCTAGACGGGCTTTCTTCATCTCCCATCCCAGAATCTCCAAAGGAGCCACCGTCAGCCGAAGTCTTCGCCTCCGCTCTTCGCAAGGTTTAAAAAGCCCCCGAGGCCGGAGGACCTCACGAAAAGCTCGGTTTAGGCTTTCTTTTAGGGTTTAGGGTCCCGAGTCTAGGGCCCCGACTTTTTTGCAAGATGCACGGAAGCGTTCATCCCAAAAACAAGCTAAGAGGTTTCAGTTTCAGGGCTTGATTACAAGATTTCGGGCCACCGAAGAGCCGCGAAAGAAGCCACCAAAACTTGCTGCCTATCCCTCAAGGGGACCTCAAGCGCCGACCCAGATGGCGACAGCTGGGAAGTGGCACATAATTTCGGAAGCGTTTAGGGTACTGAACATGTGCAGCCCCCGTTTTTGTGGATGCGGTGCGAGGACTGCACCACGAGTCCAGCGCACGCAGGGCCATGAGGGCAGGAAAGGTTGGCCCCAGGTAAATCAAGAAGTTGCACCTAGACCGTTTCAAAACGTCACACCATTGGCTTCCGGGAAACCGATGCGGATGACCTGATTCCGAGAAATCAAAACTCTGGCCGCAGGCTGGGGTGTCATAGAGAGACTCAGAGCAATGACTTAGCCGCTTAGGCACTGCACTGCCGGCCCCTCCCAAGGAAAGGATCTGTTACAGCTCATGCGGACAGTTATGGTTGGACCTGCTGTTGGAAACCCTCTCTCAATCGAAGGGGCCCGGGCCCCTCCTGAACGCGGACCCCGGCACCTTCCGAGGCATCTTCCGGAGATCTCCTACTGCGGAACTATTCAGAGGCAGGGCCCCCTTCTTTACAACAGCTCGCTCGATGTAGGCATGTCGATGACTCCTATTTGAGAAAGGAAACTTTTGCGGAATCCGTCGCCCTAGCTGCATCCGGCCCAGAATCGGAATGCAGAAAGCCAGGTACCGACGGCACCCCTCCTGCTCCCTTGACTCAGATCGGATATTTTTTCATACAGGGCCTAGGACATGGGGCCCTACAAGCCCATGCTCCTCTGACCCAACCGACCCAAGAATTCAAGAGCACTGGAGAGCTTCGAGTAGCTGGAGTCTCAACCAATCCGACCCTCGTCTATGCTAAGCTTTGGGGCATCCGGTTCACAAGACTTTGGAGGACCTCGATGCCCAAGCTTGAGGAAGGTCTAGCAGAAAGGACACCTGAAACTCACCGTGACCGCGGCAAGAGAGTGGGCAAAAGTCTCCCCTTGAGAAGATGGCGTTCCAAAACCTGCCATCCTCAAAAGGTCTGCAAGCTCGAGGGAAGGAGCTTTCCCAAGAGTCACCCAGCTTCCAGAGCCCTCCTCGCAACTCCGACCCGCTTCGCTGCTGCAGAGATTCCTGGACGATTGACAGCTCTTCTGACTGTTTGATTTGGGACTTAGTGTTTATTGGTGCTCTGGTTTAGGGAGGGTTTAGGGTTTAGGGTTTAGAAGAGTGCTATGTCTGCTGACACTGACGCTCATTGTTGCGGTGTAGATCTCAGTCAGCGAAGGAGCACCTAGCAGCTCTAGCAGTCCAAGCCGCACAAACCCAGGTACCATACTTAAAACATCCTTTTTACCTTGGCCGTAAGACCTTTCCTGGTACCCCGGATTTAAAACATGATCTCCCAAACCCGGAGAACAAGCCTCATAACTCATAAGTCCCCCGTAAACCCTAAACCTCATACGCCACCCCTTGCCGAGCCTGTGAGGAAAGCACCAAAAAAGGCCCAGCTTCCGCTGAAGAAGCAGTCGGCACCTGGGCCTGGCTTGGATTTGGGTTTGTTGCGGTTGGGGGTTCCAGGTTTACAGGGCCTGGAGTTGTAGGACCAGGGATTTGGGGTTTTTTCCCTCTCGCATGAATGAGGATTTGGGGTTTTAAGGTTGTGGGTGTATGGGGTTAGGGATTTTTAGGATGCTTAGGTTGTGAGATGCCTTTTTAGCTTTGTTTGTTTGAAGCCGCTTGCACCCCGCCTTTCCAACGCAAACTCCAATCTCACCATGGCGACAGGTGAGGAGGGCTTCTTCAAAACCCCTCGTAACCTCTCGAAGGTCTGTGCTAAATCCTACAGAAGGTGGGCTAGAACCCTGTTTCGAGGGTTTAGGACCAAACAATCAAGTGCATGTTTGCATGCGGATATACAAGCATATAATACATACACAGACACAGGAGCACAAACCCTACTTCACTCTGCATGTGCGTGCGGGGGAATGTCGATGTTCGCATAACGCGGTTAAGAGCACCGGACCGGGCTGCGGAGGCTGCGAAAGAGATCCAACCATGGAACTGCAGCAGAAAAGGGCAAGGGCCAGAAAGGAGGCCATGAGCTCAGACCATACGGTGTTATAAACGGGGGTTGTACAATGGTTCTGTAGAAGCTCTCTAAAGGTTGTATCTGGAGTCTGTAAAAGCTCGGGCTGGGCTCGGGTTCTCGAAGGGTTCGAGAATGGCTTGCAGTGAAAGTTTCAAATCTAATTATTGTCGAGGGCGCCAGCCAGTCCGCAAAGCCACCTCGAATGAGTTTCCAGCTTGGTTGAAACGTGTTGCGGCCATAAGAATCCGCCCACGCTTGGCCGCGGCAAAAGGTGTGCAAAAGGTGCCGTTACCTTGTACCTTCTGTGCGATAGCCCTCGCGGTTCTAAGCATTTTTTCGTTTTTCCCAACAGAGCCCACTACTTCCCCGCACCGATCCCCATCTACCTCCGCTTGGTCGCGATCAACGACTTCCTCCCCACTCACCCATACCCCCTTCCGCTCTCCCCCCTCCCCTCGCGATCAACGCTTCCCACCCACACCCATCACCTACACCGACACCCTTGGTACATGCTTTTTTGCCTTTATGGCTGAATAGATGAAGCAGGGAGATACGTTCCATGGTCTGGTGACTTACGCAACTCGCACTGCGAGCCAGCGCTGATCATCAGCTTACATCACACGCATGTAGCACAATATAACAGTTCCAGCGCATCACCACCGCACAGTACTTCCACAGTGCAGCACTACGGCACAGTATGCCAAATTTCACGCTTGCATCTTCAGCAAAATGCCGCTCATCAATATAGGCAATCAAGCCTTCCCAGCACTACCTTGCAAATGCATTGGATTCGCCGGCGCAGCTCTTCTGGAGGCACACGGCCCATGCCGGGTGTGCGGTAGAGGAGCATGCGCGGCGCCAGTAAGAACAGTTTCCAGCCTGTGCTCGCTTGTGCAGGCGGCGGGCGTCGCGGATGTGTTCCAGGCCGACACGGAAAGCATTGCGTAGGAGCCCTCGGAGCTGACGGGGGGGCCGACTGGAAGGAGTACACGCGGTTGCGGAGAGGTCCAGGGCCTGCAAGGCATTGGTGGTGCTGGTGGGGGGACCACGTCGTCGTCGTCCTCGGCCTGTGGCGGGTCGTGCGCTGGGGTTCCGCGGCCTTCCGCTGCGACGTCGCCGATCATGCGTGTGTGCATGGTCCGCTGCGACGGCGGCCAAGATCTTGTCGTCCGACGGGGCGGGGGACGCGCTGCCCTGTACACCTGCGTCGGCGGCATTATTGGCTCCCGCTTCTGCGTCGTCGTGCCGGGAACTGCGACGGCTTCGAGCTGGCGCTTCGAGGGGCTCCGGTCGTTGCAGCAAGGTTCGGGCGTCGTCGGCAAGGGACTGCGCGGCCCTTACATTAAGAGGAGGTGTAGGACCCAAGTCCCCCATTTCAGAACTTCTGGGTTTGGGGTTGTAGGTTTCCGGCTGAGGGCTTTGAAGGTTTGGGGTTTCGGGCTTAAAGTTGAGAGCTAGAGTGCTTTCAGCTAGGGTGTGGGCTCTTCGTGCTGAAAAAGGGCCTTAATAATTATAGAATAGGGTTTTGGGGCTCCTTGATTTTCTATTGTTATTATGAGGAACCCTAACAGTAGTATTGGTAATTATCTCGACTTCTATATTAGCCACAGAATCGGACGGACACTCCCTGTAACTTTTTGCACATCGCTGCCACGTGCGAAAACGATGTGAAGGTGCCCAGCACGATCAACGCCCTCAGCTTAGGGTTCAGGGATTAGGGATTCGGGCTTAGGGTTTTGGGATTAGGGGTTTATGGGTTTAGGGGTTTAGGGGTTTAGGGTTTAGGGATTGAAACCTTGAAGCCTGAACCCCAAACCAGCCTGGATTTCCTAAAGCTGACTCTGCACAGCTGGCGCGCATCCCGATACAAACCCTAACCAAGCCTGCATCGGTGCTGGGCCGAAATCTCACGTGGACTACGGGGTGAATTTAATGAAGGAAACGAAATACAGAATTGAAGGAGTACTCTTTCATGGACCAGTGCGAAGTAAACCCTAACCCTAAACCCTAAGCCCTAAACCCTAAAACGGTGGTACTTAGGTTTGGGGTACGGCATGTTCGAGCTTCAGCTCTTTAACGTGCAGCCACTTCCGTCACTTTGCCTGGAAGAACACAGGGTTTAGGGTTTAGGGTTTAGGGACATGAAGATCTTGAGTGGTTTGGGGTCAAGGCGTGAAGCTTCTGCAAGCTTCAGACTTTGTTCGCCAAATCAGAGGCATCGTGAAGCACGTTGGTGCTTTCGGTTCAGGGGGAGTTGGGGGTACTAATGGTGGGAACCATACCCTCAATAGCCTAGTTTCATGATCAAACTCGACAGCCACGCAACTTGACTTAGCAAAGCACAACAAGATAATATAGGGGCCGTCTTCCGTTGGAACTTAGGGTTCCTTTTCTGAAAATACCACAAGATACTAAGCATTACCGCCCAGTACAGGCAGTATCTCTTGAGGATCCCCATGAGCATTATGGCCACTGTGGTCGCCGTCGTCGCTCCCCTCTCCTCATCCTAACATGATCAGCAGCATTCACATCATCGACCCCCCTCGCTGCCGCCACCACCATCATCATTCTGATCGGCATTGCACCTGAAACAAGAACAGTCATTAGCATTGTCATCGCCATTAAGATAACCAACGCTAGTGACAGGAAGGACAGCGAGGATACTCGACCCGTCGCGTCGACTTGTAATGAATAGTAATTTGCATAGCCATGAGTGTCACGACGAATGCAAGATTCAGAAGGTCAGGGACCCTAACGTAAACCCTCAACAACAGAACGCTGACTATAAGGATGCGAAAAAGGGACACCCAAATCCAAGACACACCTACACCACGATCACACGGGTAGCAACACCACTGATTATTTCTTAACGCTTTCACCGGCTTAGGAACCTAAACCCTAAGCTTTACACCTCACTCAAACCCTAAATTCAGCACAACATAAAAAAATATCTAAGCCTGGAACATTACTAAAACAAAGCAGTTTATCACAGCAATAAACATGAATTAAACCATAAATTCATTACAACATTGAAAACCTTAAGCCCGTAGCATTATTTGAACCCTAAGTTTATTACAACAACTTAGGGGCTGAGTACCCTAGCCCAAAAAGGCTAACCTTTTGAATTATAGTAGGATTATAAGAGCCCCAAAAAGATAAGAGGTTGCCTACTGAGCCACTAAGACAATGAATATGAATTGCATCATCATCGGCTTGTGGCTCGGAGGTGGCCGGAAGTTCCGAAACGTACCACCTGAGCTGTTTGGGGCTTGGGGGTGGAGTACCCTGGCCTAATAAAGTTTAGGCTTAGGGTTTAGGGTTCTCGGGTGATAGGGTTCAGGGTTTGGGGGTTTAGGGTTTCGGGGTTTAGGGTTTAGGGTGTATTATAACCAAACAATGCCATTGCTTACCCAACCCACCCCTGGCTACATCCTAAACTCTAAACCCTAATCCCTCAATTCAAGTTCGGGGTCGAAGGGTTGCAGGGTTGACCGGCTGACTCAGGTGTAGGGTTTCGGGTTCAGGGACGTTTTTCGGTTTAGAGTTGTAGCCGGGTTTCGCGGATTGGCCATTCGGGTGTGGAGGGGCGTTCGTAGTCAAGGGATCAGGGTGCTCGGGTAGGCTTTCCAATGAATCGATTTTTGACAGTGCGTTTCACGATGGCGCCACTATGTCCGAAACTGCAACCAACACTTCTATCCTGCAATGCTCAAGCCCAAAATTGATGTCATGCATGCCGCCAGGTCGCCAGTGCTCTCAAGGTTGCGAAAATCGATGTGCGGACTTGGATTACTCATGCCACCGTCGCATGAGCAGCAGCACTTAACTGTGAAAAGCAGTCAGGCTCTGCAAAGCCTGTCGTGGTACTTGACAGAGTCCCGTCCTGTTTTGAGCGACTGTTTGTTGCACCAGCGACCAGCGGGAGCTTTGGACCAACAAGGCTGAGTCATCGCGAAGAGGCACCAGGACTGCTGGCATGGCGCCGCTTAGGTCATCCGAGCTCTCTGAGTCGCACGGTGATGCCGCCGAGAATTTCCTCTTAGTCCACTTGGGAGCCGGCTTAGATTCTGAGCCAGTCACAGGCGGACCGCTAGGACGGTTAATGATGGAGTGCAGGCCCCAGCGCAGAAGTCATGTGAGGGGTGAAGATAGAGGCTCTGGCAACTTCGGCGGCGGAATGCTTGCATCACGACAGGAAGCAGTGTCCTGATAGAGATTTTTATGGATGGCTGGACGTTTCTCTCAGCAAGTTGGCATCCTCGCGAAATTCTGTCGCGAAAGATTGACTGCAGCGCTCGAATCTATTGCTAGTCCTGTCCTTTGCAAGCTTCCTGCAAGAGCCCTCCATCCGACCCTGAAGCCAGCGATCTTAACGCAGCTTGCAGACACGCCTTGGATTTGAAGGCCGGGTCTCTTTGCCCAAGGTCGTCAGAATGAAGCTCCTAGTCCTAGTGCTGCAGGGCCGTACTCCGATCCTGCGAAGACCAAGCTCTCACGGTCACAGGCAGCCTGACAGCGTCTCCGCCTCTCAAAAGCCCCGTCATATGAACTCCTGGAGGAGAGCTGTCGGAGCTTCCGCTCTTCAAGACTTTAAACTTTCTAGCTTCGAACTGGCGGGCCATGTGCACCCCTAGGCAAAAGCCGTGTCGCCTTCATGCACTGCGAGCAGACTTATCGGCCGTCCCTTTGCTTCGGTCTTTGGGAACTCGGAAACCGAAGCAATGTGAATCTTAGGACCGAGAAGATCGCAGCCAAGTATGCCCCTGAGGCTGCAGGCTGCTTGCAGCCTCATTGGCGCAGTTCTCGCACACTTGTACGTCTTCGGCAAGACTCTTGGGCGAATTTCACCGACTTTCTTCAAGCCAGGCGATGCCTTCGGCCGAATTCCGTAGACTCGATCTAACTAGCCTTGGCTTCTGGAGACGGAGCAGCGAGTATCTTTGAAAGGTAGGTTGAAGCTACAGGTCGCTCAGCGACTGGCTAGCGGTACCAATGCACCCAGCTGTCTCCTTATGGTCTCATGCGGCAAAGCTACAAAGAGAGCCGAGTCCCTCCCCCTCGTGCCTGACGAGCCAAGGTGATGGGAGGCTCTGAACCGACTGCGACTTGAACTCCAGGATCCTCCTCCAAGCTTACGGTGAAGGCCGACGAGGCTTTGGGAGTCAGCAAGGCCACGTCAAGAAGCACAGATCTCTCGACTGCGTACCTGTCATGGCGTTGCCCGAAACTTGCAAGAGAATGGGGCGTTTCGACGGGCTCATACGTCGCCCTGGGGATCTGCGGTCTGGAGCTTATGGCATGCGACGTTGCCGGGTGCACATGACAAATAGCAACCAGCTGTCGCATTGATTGGACTGGCCTGCAAAAAGCGCAGCAACACTTTTCTCAAAGTCTACACGGCGATCGCAACGAGCCTTGCTCCGCAGGTTGGCTTCGGCAGGTCTGTGTGAGGGTGGAGCTGAGGCAAGTTGATTTGACAAATCGAAATCCCTGCAATGCGAAATCTTCACTTGCATGGTGCAGCAACGGCGACGAAACGCTGACTACACGGATAGCCGAATGTGAGACCGCCGGAGTTGCAGTAAATGCGCTAGCTTTGCAGATGAATCTGCATTCGCATCGGCAGCTTGGGCAGACCACGTGTGAATTCATGCCTTTTGCAACCGCAGGCCCACGACCCGAAGGCAATCGGCATTACTGGCCCGCACTGGCAACCTTCCGTGCATGGCAACCTGACTCGCTGTGACCGGGATAAGGATCGAAGGGTCTCTGCCCTGCAAGCTAAGCCATCCATTGCATTGCGAGCCCTGCAGCTTTTCCTTGCTCCGTTTGCTACCCTGTGTTTCAGAACCTGAGACCCGAAAACGACACCGAAGTCAACGACGTCCATTGAAACTTCACCAACGGCTAGTCACAGATTCAATTTCTGGGTGTTTATAATGCTTTTTTAGGCCACGGAAGTGCACCCTCTTGGCTCTCAGTCCTAGTCAGAAGTCTCCTGCGATGTCTGTTCCATCTTGGCAGCACCATTACCACGCAACAGAAGTCTGCGCATGCTTCTGTCCCCTTGGGGTAGCTTGAGGAATCAGGGACCTAAACCCTAAGGCCTATTGATGTTCTGTGCTTGTTCGAGCAGGAGGCACTGCCGGACTCTGCATCAGTGCCAGGTCTGAACCGGCACACGACTTTTCGACGTCATGTACCTTCAGCCTCCAAGGACCTACTAGTTGGGCCCGGTAACATGGAAGCACAGGGGCAGCTTGAAGTGCGAAGAGCCCTTGTAGACGTTCGATCCTCGACGTCTTTCAGCCGAAGCTCCAAGTCGAGTCATCCGCTGCCTCGGGAGAACGTCACTGGCCTGCCACACCCAAAAACACAGGTACGTTGCAGAGATCCGCACAAGCAGCTCAGCCAGACGAAGATGTTGCCAGCCATGAAACAAGTGCCACAAGGATCTCCCGACCAGCGACACATCGGCCAGCTCCGTGGCTTCCTGCGCTAGCGCAGGCTCGGAGCAAGCAATCCGAAGACTCGGAAGAAGCTCCTGCAGCAAGAAGCCAGGTATCATGTACCCCGGCACTTTATGCGGGGGGAACCGCAGGGAAGGCTTAAAGATGACAGCGGGGTAGGTTTGAAGGACAGACGGTCATCGTCGACCTGAGCTGATGCCGTTGTGAATCTACTTCACGGCTTTCATGCATGACTTTTGGCCTGGGGAGATGGCACACAAGTGCCCGAAGGTATGCAACACTATCCCACTGAGCACTCACTTCTCTCTCTTGGATTGCTCTTAAAAGGGCTTAGGGTTTAGGGTGCCAGCAGCAAGAGTCCTGAAACAACCGTCTTGCGGTCAGCAGCTAAATATATACACGAAGACTATGTGCCAGCATCTCATTTAAAAGCTTTCATTGTTGGCAAGGAGGCCGGAAAGTGAAGTGTCAGCGCGGGGGTGTCTGGGTCGACGCGGGGACCGTCGGAGCGCAGGCGGAAGTCTCTCGCGGCTTCACAACACCAGAGCGGCTGGAAAAACCTCTCACTTCGAAGATCGGGCTGCACTGTCATCGGTCAGAATAGATCGGCAACTCGGCGCAGGGTCACTTGCAGAGGCAATAAGGCGATGTTCCGCTGGTGCCAGACTAACTGAGCCGAGCCAGCAGCTCAGAGTTCGGGGATGGCTCTGTCAAAAGGTCGGCGCCTAGAGCATAGCATCCATGTCTACAGTGCTGCAGGCATCTGCAGCTGCACTGCCGAAAGTGGAGAGCTTGGACCAGGATTTCGGCAGTTCGACGACTCCGGGCTGATACCTGTGACTGTCATGCAGCCTGGCAAAAGCAGCGACATGCGTAGCCGGCACGACTGACAAAGGCCGCGTGATTGAAGCAAAGCAGCGGGTCATGCATGGCTGCTGAAAGCTTTTGTTGGTGCACTCGGCTTAACATGCAACAGCTCTGTGTCCTGTAGGTTCCAGTGGACGCCGGCCGGCCGTTTGCTGCGGCTTACGCCATACTGAGTATGCCATACTGACAGTTCATGGCAGCAGGCTGTTGAGATCTGATTTGAATTCGTGGTGACATGTTACGAAACGCCATCAACACATTGTTGGCGGAACTCAAAGGCGGTAAAATGCTTACAGTAACGGCGCTGTGTGAGGGAGAGGCAGCTAAGCTCGGAAGGAGACTCCATGTCTGGGAGCATTTTGTGATAGGACTTTTTGCATCCTCCATCAACTCATCAACCCAGCTGCGACAATGCGTCGCTGGCAAGCGACAAAGCTGCGAGCACTCCGTTTCCCAGCACCAGCTTTCAGAGTGAAGGGCTTTCGGGTCTTGCTGTTTAGGGTTTTAGGTTCAGGCAATGGGGCGAACCTGACCAGACTGCCTGCAGCAACTTCTCAAGCTCCCTACAGCTTTGAACCCAGGGACCGAATCTGAAGCGCAAAAGAGTGCGTCACTTTCTGTGGCGGCACATGATGTGAGCTTGTGCCGCCACGGCCAGCTTTGCAAGCAAGACGCGGCATGGGCCGGCCCGAAGAAGAAGCGAAACAGGCCAAAACAGGCACCAAGGTCGGATAGCCCCGAGCCCTGAATGCTGTATTGAGGACACCGGACAGAATGGATTACTGAATAGAGCTGCCGCCGCTTTGCGATTCACGAAGAATCGAGGAGCTATGCGTTGCGGCGCTGGAGGCCTGCCGGACACTCCGAACCGGACCTAGAGAGCAAGGGGCTCGTCCAGCTGACGTCAGTGTCGTCCCGTGCGTGGCAGCCGCAGTGTCAATCTTCCAAGACGCCCGGCTGCATGTCCCACCGTGTGCGGTGCCTCCTGCGCCTCCTCGGTAGCCTGAGGCCAGAAGCTAACCAAGGAGACACCAGATACAAGCAAGCACTCGCTTGGGAGGTGCTTCGGTCCCCGAAAAGTTGAAGACTTCTGCCATCTCTTGCTTGAAACCCGCACGGCGACTCGGAACGGCTGAGGGCAGGAGTTGCACGCTGATCGACAGGAGGCTCGCATCGGTCATGAGCTTTCTGAGATGTTTAAGTTCATACCCAACTTCGCAAGAGACGGCGGGCCTCGCAAGGCCCTGGTCACGACGGCACGCAGGGTCGCAAAGCCAGCCGCGTGCGCTCCGACTGGAGATCGCGTCTGCGGCACTGCGCCGCAAAACCTTGTGTTTGCAGCGGAGGCCACGCGCTTGAGCTCCGATGCCAGCAAGGCGGCGTGGCGGCCGTCAGGCAGCCTCTGTGCGGCCTGGTTGAAAGGTGGCCCCGTGCTAGAAAAGCCGAGGGCGATCTTTGATGAGGTGCTTATGCAACCAGGCCGGCAAGCGAGAGACTGTAAACCATGATCGCTTATGTCTCCGTCTGAACAAAGAATTGGCTGGAACGAAACACTGAGGTGGTGGACTGCAGCCCACAGCAAGCCGAAGCGCAGCTCATGATCTTGACATCACTGCAATCGCCAGCCCGAAGCCACCGCAGCAGGGTTTACTGCTCAGGTGCTCACACACGCCTCCCTGAAGACTCTTCGACAATCTTCGACACATTCTCTAAAACGGCTTCTCAATTGTGCACGATCTCGACTTCCGACAAGTGCCCGACAGTCAGACTCGAGTAACCTCGTTCTTCCCTACGCAACGGCGAGTGCTGCAGTGCCACAATGTGTCTGCATCCACAACAAGAAGCATACACCTACACGGGATACATCAGAGGTTGCGGCTTGGTCGTTCAGTGATGCCGGTGGCGACAGACGGACAGTGCAAGTCTCCACGTCATGCTTCAGCTATGAGCAATTCCGGAACGTGCATTCCATGTGAGCGGTTATCAAAACCTCTTTTCAATCCGTTGACGCTATCAACCACTGTCCCTTACGTGCGGGCCCTTAGGTCAGCTTTTAAGCTTTAAGCCTTCCGCGTGCCCTTCCGCTTTTCAGGTGTTTACGCCCACCCCTTCCGCAAGATACCCTTGCTCACACCCCTTCCGCGCATCGGTTTTTAAAGCTACCGGTCCGCAAGCCTTCCGCGCATGCG
>CAJNDV010037655.1:5939-18913 GCA_905221635.1 Symbiodinium sp. CCMP2456 | reverse complement strand
TTCCAAACCGGATTTCCTGATATTGGATGAGCCCACCAACCACCTCGACATCGACATGATTGAATGGTTGGAAGAATACCTCAATCAAAAAGGACTGGCCTTGCTTATGGTTACGCACGACCGGTATTTTCTGGAAAAAGTGTGCAACACTATTCTGGAACTGGAAGGCGAAACCATGTACCGACACCCCGGCAGCTACAGCAAGTTTTTAGAGCGCAAGGCCGAGCGGCAGGAGGTGGAGGCCACCAACGTGGAAAAGGCCAAAAATCTGATGCGCAAGGAGCTGGACTGGATGCGTAGACAACCGAAAGCACGCGGCACCAAAAGCAAAGCCCGCATTGACGCCTTTCACGATTTAAAACAGGAAGCCGGCAAAGACCTCCGCGAAAGCGAACTGAAGATGGAGGTGAAAATGACGCGCCTGGGCAGCAAAATCCTGGAACTGCACAAACTCCGCAAGAGCTATGGCGACAAGACTATATTAGACGGCTTTAGCCACACCTTTAAGAAGGCGGAGCGCGTGGGCATTGTTGGCCCTAACGGGGTTGGGAAATCTACATTCTTGAAAATTATCACCTCGCAGGAAGAGCCAGATGGCGGAAAGGTGATTGTGGGCGACACCATAAAATTTGGCTTTTACACCCAAAGCGGTATGAACCTGAAGGAAGACCAGCGGGTGATTGATGTGGTAAAAGACATTGCCGAATACATTCCGCTGGCGGGTAAAGGGGGCGATCTTTCGGCTTCGCAGTTGCTGGAACGCTTTCTATTTGAAGGCGATCAGCAGTACAGCTACGTTTCTAAACTCAGCGGGGGCGAAAAGCGCAGATTGTACCTGCTCACCATTCTGATGGACAATCCCAACTTCCTGATTTTGGATGAGCCCACGAACGATCTCGATATTCTCACCCTGAATATCTTGGAAGATTTTCTGATGGATTTTCAAGGCTGCTTAATGGTTGTTACCCACGATCGCTATTTTATGGATCGCCTCACCGATCACCTGTTCGTTTTTGAAGGGGAAGGCAAAATCCGTGATTTCCCCGGCAATTATTCAGACTACCGCATTAAAAAATCTGAGGAAGAAGCTACGGCCAAGCTGCGCGAAAAAAGCCTGGCCAAGCCTAAGGCGAAAACTCCTTCGGCCGCAGAGCCAAAGAAAGAAAAAACCAAGCTTACCTATGCCGAGCGGCTGGAAATGGAAGCGCTGGAAAAGGAACTGGAAGCGCTGGAAATCCGCAAAAAGGAAATTGCTACCGCCTTTGAAAGCGCCACTACCGATGCGGAAAAGCTGGAAGAACTGAGCCGTGAAATGAACGCCATTTCGGAAAAACTGGAAGAAAAAGAAATGCGTTGGCTGGAGTTGAGTGAGTTCTGTTGAGATTTTAGATTTTAGTAGCTAGTCGCTAGTAATTAGACGATGCCGGGCCGGGACCCGGCATATCATGCTCTTAAAACCTGCCACCAAAAAGGCATTTTTTTAAAGCTTATAATACAAGCTTGTTAAAAGGTGCAGGGCATCGGGTGCTTCGCTTCCGCGAAAGCGGTACTCGGCCCCAATTTCCAGTTTTATGTGCTGGCTCATTTGTCGGCCCAGATTGGCCGTTAGCCGGTTTTCGAGAGAAACTTCTCCTTCCCCCAGGGCCAAAACCAATTCGTCTGACGTAAGAAAATAAAATTCATTTACATCCAGCTTTTGGCCTTGCAAGGGTACGTCTCCGCTTAAGCGGTAACGCATTCTGAATTGATTACTGCCACTGCGCCAACGCTGCTCGGCCATTATACGGTGGCCCAGGCGCCAGGCCTGCGCGTAGTTTTGAAAACTATAGAGCGCGCTAAGGCGATGTTCATATCCGGGATTATCTTCAAAAGGTTGTGTTTTGCGGTACATATAGCCTACACTGAGCTTGCGTTTGCGAAAAAAGCTGTAGCTGAGAAAAGCCCGGGCGTCTACCCGCTCGGTTTGTTGCGCCTGAGCGGTTCGCGAAAAATTTTCCATAAAATGCAAGCCACCCGCTTGCAGGTTATAGCTCCAACGCTCGCTGATATCGGCTGAAAAAGCCAATTTGGGCTCCCACTTCAGGTGCAGGTGGTTTTGTGCCTTTAGCACCAAAGGCAGCAGAGCCAGCAGTATGAGCAGACTTCTAATAGGTGACATTATCGCTGCTGCGTTTAAGTATAGGGCGCCTGTCAATGAACCTGCCCGTCTCGCTAAATAAGTATTCATAAGCGCCAAAAGGGGTATCGGTTCCCCCGGCCACCTCCGCTTCAATTTCGTAGCGCAAGGTGAGGCGGCTGTAATCCTTTAGCCGGAAGCCCTCAATCACATTTATGGCTGCGGGGCCACTGAACTGAATTTGTATTCGGCTGAAATGGTGGCGCTTATGCTTGGCGTTGAAATAGTCTTGAATTCTCTGGCGCACCGTATCAGGAAGCTCCTCAAAGGCAACGAGTTGTTCTATATCCATCAGCTGCCCGTTTGGATAAAACTCCACGCTGAGCGGCATCTCCCGCCACCGGAATTTCACCTCGTAATACTCGTCATACCCATCCGATTCGTGGTAATAATCGGGTTTCCTTACCTCCGGGAAAAAGAAATCCATAAAAACCCGCACGCGGTCAGGCGCCTGCGCTGCTTTTATTGATTTTTCAAATTCCTGCTTAACATCCTGGGCCTGCAATAGGCTGGAAATCCCAAGCATCAGCAGAGCGGAGCAAATTTTCTTCATGGCTGTAAAGTTAATCAAGGCTTACTTAGCTTCACTGCTTCTAATGCCTTCTGCCGCAGGGCCGCATCACCTTCTTTCATCACGCTCAGCATGCCCAGGCATTCCCACGCATACCTTTTCCCAAAACCGGGATCATTGGCCAAAATATCCTGGCTGTTATCCAAAATATCGGCATATTTTACCGTTTGCGCGTCACCGCTCACTTTTGCCAAGCGCTCCGTTTCCATTTGCTTGCGCTTCTTGCGGTTCCACTGCGGATAATGCTTTTTCTCGTATACATCCGTCAGTTCTTCTACCAGTTGCATGGTTTTTTGGGCCTGTGAACCATTTACCACCGAATTTAAAAAAGACATGATTTCCTGTCGTGTGGTCTCGCTGTCTTCTAAAACATCGTGCAGCAGTGCGGCTGCCAGCAAGGGTAGGTCGTCTCGATACTGCCGCACGGTTTCCATTACCCTTAGCGGGTGATTGATGTAGCGCTCACCCGAATATTTTCGCAATTGCGAACCATGCGCCTCATCGGCAAAATCNNTTTTTAAGCGTATCAGATAGCATGTGAAATTAACCGTTTGCCTAAGTGGGAGTTTATTGAAAATTTTAACAAGATCATTTGGTGAGGGATCAAAATTTGAAACGCAACATACGAAAATAGCTGCCCTCAGAAGGGTGGTTCTACTATCAAAAAAGGCGTCTGACGGCTAAAAGCCTTCTGACGCCAGGACCTCAACGTCAGCCGGTTCGAGCGGAGTCGAGAACACGCAAGTTTTTATCAATTATTTCTTCTCTTCCTTATGCATTGGTTCCCTCCTTTATGCCCGGAATGAAAAAANNAACCTCTAAAACCGCTTCGTGTACTTATGGCAATAAGGCGTGCCGCCTTTGTTTGCGTAGTAGTCCTGATGATAATCCTCCTTCTCCGGGTAAAAAGTATCTACCGCTGTAATCTCCGTGGCGATGTCGTAGCCCTTTTCTTCCAGTTCCGTTTTTAATTTTTCCGCCACTTTTTTCTGCTCATCGTTTAGGTAGAAAATAGCGCTGCGGTACTGGGTACCAATATCCGGCCCCTGGCGGTTCATTTGTGTGGGGTCGTGGGTTTCAAAGAACAGTTTAGTCAGCTCTTCGTAAGAAATTTTCTTAGGATCGTACACGATTTCCACCGTTTCGGCATGGCCGGTGGTGCCGCTGCATACTTCGCGGTAAGTTGGGTTTTCTACGTGTCCGCCCGCGTAGCCCACCGTGGTTTCAATCACGCCTTCGGCCTGCTGCATGTAATATTCCGTTCCCCAATAGCAGCCGCTGGCAAAGAGGGCCCGCTCGTAATTTTTATTGTCGTTCATTTTTTGCGCGTTTAATGATGCAAAGCTCATTGCTATGCTTAGTAAAACCAACAGCTTTTTCATATGATAATGTTTAAACATTATATACGCAAAAGACGGGCCATTGGTTCCGGCTGTTTATAGTTTAAAGTTCAAGGTTGCAAGGTTACAAGGTTTAAGGTTTAAGGTTTAAGGTTTAAGGTTGGTTAACTGACAACATCAACCAAACAACACAATATTGGGTCTAACCTTGAACTTTCAACCTAAAACGATCCTTTCTGGAAGGCGTCAGGAGACGCGCACCAGCATGAGTAATGATTTATGCTTCAAAATTCTTGTAACTTTACTCAACAAAGCACCCGCTCATATGAAACTAGTAACCTTAAAACTAAACGAAGATCTCTGGAAGGAACTCAGAAATCTGCTAATCCGAGCAGGGCGTGATAAAGCAGAGATAGTAGAAGAGTGGGACGAACAAATTCAGGAACTTAAGGAAGCTCACGCTGAATTAGAAAATCCTAATTCTGAATTCATAAGCCTGGAAGAGTTGGATCAAAAGCTAAAGCAAGTCATTGCCCGGTATGAAGATTAAAATTCTTCAATCTTATGCAGAGAAATTAGCCAATCAAGTTGAATACATTGCTCAAGACAAGCCTGAGGCTGCGCAGAAATTCAGGATTGAATTTCTGGCTGAGATCGCTAAAATTTCAAAATTCCCATTCAGCTACCGTCAATCAAGATATTTCGGTGATGCAAACATCAGAGAGATGATTTTCAAGGGTTATGCTACCATTGTTCGGGTAAGCGAAGAAAAGTAGGAAATTGAAGTTTTCGCCCTAATAAAATGGCAGCGCAAGCCTTGAACCTCTTTGAACGTGCCGGAAGTCACGCGTTAGCAGATGCTGCCGCGAGAGTCCTCTCTCGTGGCTAAAAAAGCAAATAGTTGAAGGTTTAAAGTTGATTGACTGACCACACGAACCAAATAACACAATGCTGGGTCTAACCTTGAACTATCAACTTTTCAACCCTTAATTACCTTGATGGAGCGCGTCAGGAGACGTGCACCAGCATGTGCCTTACCAAGATGTTTTGATGTGATTTAGAGGCTAATAGAATGATTAACAACAGGTAAAATCACCCCTGCGATCCCCTCGAAGGGGACAGATTCGCATGCCGTCCCGCTTTTATTCGAAGAGGTTATTACTTTCCAATGTGATAATTTATACCGGCAGAAAAATTCCACCAAGCAGCATCTGACAATTTCCATATTACGTCATAGGTATATCTATCCTCATAAGTGATACCATACCTCATAGACTCGTGCAAAAAATATTGTACCATTAACTCCAAACTAAATGTGTGCTTATAATTGGTAGAGGGTAAAGCAAGCAACAGCAACTCCAAACGAGTACCTACAAATCCCGATGTAAAAAGCGAAAAATTCAAAAACCCTCCATAAGCTTTAGTTTCAATTGATCGCCAGGTTATTTCGGGATCGTGAAGGGCTTGATACATTTTGAAGGTATATCCTTCAGAGCGTATTAATACTCCCGCTACTAAGCCAGGCTTAAGCCAAATGTCTCCTAGCCTTACCTTTGAATTTATACTGAAACGGAGCCCCACCTCTTCCATACTTTTCCTTCGGGGGATGGAAATTTGCAAATTTTGATCGGGCACACTAATATTCATGTCGCGCTGGATATCGTAAAATAACTCCACACCCACTCCAAGCCACTGATTATACCAACCGTCAATCTGCAGGCCTATTTGCAAAGGAACTGCAGGATATACCACTCCGCGATTAATTATTTCCTGGGCAGAAGCAAAATTTGCATTTAATTGGCCTGACGCAGGAAGCACGGACGGGCCCCAAAAAGTTCGTGCAGCAAAACCGATGGACCATTTTTTAAAAGGTGTATGTTCTTTTCCAGATAAAGGCCAATAGGCCTGCTGAGCGCTAGCACCAAAGAAACAGAGTAACATGATCATGAGCAGGGAAAGCCGCATTTAAGCCGTATTTTATGCCTGGAAAATAAACATTATATCATCCACAGTGCAATTATTGCTGGAAATAATCCAAGTCCTGAAAATGTCAAGTGAATATCATTTTTGCCTGCGCACCGCTTCCGCGAAAGTCCTCTCTCGTGGCTAAGAAACATGTATGGAGAATGCGTCTGGAGACGCACACCAGCGTTGTGATACTTAAAATCACCCCTGTGGTCCCCTCAAAGGGGACAGGTTCAAATACCGCCCCGTGGGCTGACCTTAAACTTTAAATCTTCAACCAGGAGCTATCCAACCTTAAACTTCCAAATTTCAACCTTTAACCAATCCCTTCTCCAACAGCTTCTCCGCAATTTGAATGGCATTGGTGGCGGCCCCTTTGCGCAGGTTGTCGGCTACTATCCACAGGTTTACGGTGTTCACCTGGCTTAAGTCCCTGCGGATGCGGCCCACAAATACATCGTCTTTGTCCCTGGCGTACAGCGGCATCGGGTACTGGTTTACATCTGGATTGTCTTGTACCGTTACACCCGGAGTGTCGGCCAGTAGTTTGCGCAAATCGGTAGTATTGTATTCTGAATTGAATTCAATATTTACGCTTTCGCTGTGGCCACCCATCACCGGCACGCGCACCGCGGTGGCGGTAAGGTGTACGTTGTCATCGGACAGAATCTTTTTGGTTTCGTTGGTCAGCTTCATCTCTTCTTTGGTGTAGCCGTTGTCCATAAATGCATCGCAGTGCGGCAGGCAGTTGCGGTCAATCGGGTAAGGATAAACCATGGCGCCACTCTCGCCCGCGCGCTCTTGCTCCATCTGCCGTAAGGCCGCCATGCCGGTGCCAGTGATGCTTTGGTAGGTGCTTACCACTACGCGCTTGATGCCGTATTTCTGGTGAAGCGGCTTGAGCACCATCACCAACTGAATGGTAGAACAGTTGGGGTTGGCAATGATTTTATCTTCTGCGGTGAGAGTGTCACCGTTAATTTCGGGCACAATCAGCTTCTTGTCCGGATCCATGCGCCAGGCCGATGAATTGTCGATTACCGTGCAGCCCACCTTGGCAAATTCGGGCGCCCACTGTTTGGAAGTTTCGCCCCCAGCCGAGAAAATGGCAATGTCGGGCTGCAGATTAACCGCTTCGCGCATGGCCTGTATTTTATAAACCCGGTTGTTGAATTTCAATTCTTTTCCCACCGATTTCTCCGATGCCACCGGAATAAGTTCGGTTACCGGAAACTTGCGCTCTTGCAACAGTTTTAACATTACCTGCCCCACCATGCCGGTGGCGCCCACTACGGCCACTCTCATAAAATATTTCTTAAATTCACCTTTTAAACTGCCCGCAAAACTACTGATTTGAAAGCCATTAACCACACCCTGCTTCTGCTGCTTTTCGCTCCTCTCCCATTGTTTTCACAACTGGTTATTGCCGATGATTTTTCGGACGGTAATTTTAGTCAAAACCCCACGTGGACGGGCGATACGAGCCTTTTTCGGGTGGACACCAACCATCGCTTGCAATTGGTTGACAGCCTGGCGGGCAGCGCCTACCTCAGCACGCCCAGCACCATTATTGAAGATGCGGTTTGGGAGTTTGAACTGCTCCTGGACTTCAATCCCAGCGGTAGCAATTTTGCCCGCGTTTATTTGGTGAGCGATCAGCCCGATTTATCGGCTGCACTCAATGGCTACTTCGTGCGCATCAGTGGCTCTTCGGCCGATAGAATTTCGCTCTTCCGGCAAACGGGCAGCAACATTTCGCTGGTGGCGGAAAGTGGCGATGACTGGGCCGATACGGATCCCGCAAAGGCCTACATCCGCGTTAAGCGCAGAAGTGACGGCTTTTGGCACCTGGCGGCCGATACGGGAACGTTTCAGAATTACGTGCCGCTGGATTCGGCTTTTGACCTGGCCCACCGCAGCAGCGCCTGGTTAGGCGTGAATTATGAATACACCAAAACCCGGGCCGATAAATTCTTTTTTGACAACCTGCAGGCCAGCGGCCGTGCCTTTGTGGATTCCATTGCCCCTACATTGGATTCTTTGGAAATTTTGAGCACCAATGCCCTGCTGCTCACCTTTAGTGAAAGCCCAACAACGACCAGCGCTGAAAATCCGGCAAATTACCAGTTAAGCGCGGGTATGGGCCAACCGTTGCTGGCTTTGCAAAATCCGCAAGACCCGCGGCAGGTGGAGCTAAACTGGGCCAATAATTTTCAAAATAAGCAAACGTATACCCTGAGCTATAGCGGGATTCTGGACGATTTCAATAATGCCGCCCAGGGCAGTATAAACTTTGCCTACCTGGTGGCCGAAGCGGGCGATGTGGTAATTAACGAGCTGATGCCCGACCCGGTGCCCAGCGTGGGGAATCCGCCAAACGCCCTGCCCGAACGGGAATACATTGAACTGTACAACCGCACAAATTTGCCCATTAACCTGCAAGGCTGGACCTTAATTGCCGGCAATAGCACCGAGGTTTTGCCCGCTTATGAATTGGCGGCCGATTCCTTCGTGATGATCACCAAAGATGAAGGCGTCCCGGAGTTCCCGCCCGGCTTGCCCATGTTAGGCCTGGACATGAGCAGCGTAGCCCTGACCAACAGCGGCAATAGCGTTTCGCTGCTTTCGCCAGAAGGCATATTAATTAGCACCGTGAGCTATACCGATGCCTGGTACCGCGATGCCAATAAAGAAGATGGCGGCTGGAGCCTGGAGCAGATTGACCCCCACAACCTTTGCGGAGGAAAAGCCAACTGGCAGGCTTCGGTTGATGCCAACGGGGGAACGCCCGGCCACCAAAACAGCGTGTTTGGCCTGAACCCTGACACTACAGCCCCGCGCTTGGTACGGGCCGCCCTGCCGGGCGATAGCCTCATCATGGTTTTCTTTTCGGAGGCCCTGTCCGATGAACTTATATTTCAGCCGGGAAACTACCGCTTGGTTCCTCCCCTTCCCATTGATTCAGTTTCGGTGCCCCTTTCGCGCGACCGCGTGGTGCTTTACCTGGCTAAGGGCCTGGCCCCGGAAACCATTTACAATCTTTCCCTGGATTCGCTGCCGCAAGATTGTAGTGGAAATTTCATGAAGCGCGATACCCTGCGCTTTGGCATTCCGGCTGTACCCGAAGCGGGAGATATTCTGATCAACGAAGTACTTTTCAACCCTCCCCCCGAGGGCAGCGATTTTGTGGAGCTTTACAATGCCAGCGATAAAGTCTTTGACCTCTCAAAAATACTGCTGGGAAATTATGATGCCATAAGCCAAAGCATTGCAGATGGCGAGCCAATTAGCGAGGAGAGTTTTCTGTTTTTCCCGCAAACCTACCTAGCCTTAACCAGCGATACCGCCTTCCTGAGAAAGGAATATTTCAGCAAAAATCCTGGAAACCTGGTAGAAGTTACGGCCCTTCCGTCCCTCCCCGATAATGAAGGCAACCTGGCGCTTAGCAGCTTGAATTTGCAGTTGCTGGAATACTTTCAATACGAGGAAGACCTGCACCTGCCGGTAATTAATGATCCCGAAGGGATTAGCCTGGAGCGCAGAAGCCTGGCGATTACTGCCCAGAAAAATGAAAATTGGCAAAGCGCAGCCGCGGCTGCCGGTTACGCCACCCCAGGCTATGAAAATTCACAACGCTTTCAGCCGGTTTTTACGGCACAATTAAAGCCTGAACCTAAAGTTTTCAGTCCGAATCAGGATGGCTACCACGACCAGGTGAACATTGCCTTTGCCTTTGAGCAGCCCAATAACGTGGTAAGCTTAAGCGTGTATTCACCAGCCGGGGCTTTGGTACGGCAAATTGTAGAAAGTGAAAACGTTGCGCAAACCGGTTTTTTCAGNNGGCACCGATGCAAACGGACAACTGGCCAACCGCGGAATTTACATCTTAGTGTTGGACTATTTTAATGCCGATGGCACCACCGCAGTGCTACGGGAGACTTGCGTCTTGAGTAGGTGAGGTTTGGTGTTTGAGGTTTATTGGGTTTAGAAAGTTTGTTAAGGCAGGGGTGCCGTAACGATTCCATTATTATGGTAGGCTGAGGGTTTCGACAGGCTCAACCTGACAGAGTTTTGGGCTGATCAATGGCCTGTTGCGCGGAAGGAATGCGCTTTTTTGACACATGCAAAATGAGATAACGAGAAGCGCTTCGACTGCCGCTCCCAAGCCGGAGTGAGTTTCGGTTTTAAAACCAAAACCATGATTTCGGGCTGGCGGGCCTCTAAAATCTAACGTCTGACTTCTAATATCTAAATTCTAGAATCTAACGTCTAACATCTCACCGCGCCAGCCATTCCTCCACCTTTGGCAACAGGGCAATATCGGCCACCATCAGTTCCAGTTCGCTCAGCTCGTCAATGGTAAACCAGCCGTGTTGATCGTGGTCGGTGAGGTTTAGTTTTTCTGATTTCAGACTGGTGATAAAAGCTTTGAGGTCGAAAGAGCCGGTTTTATTTTTCCAGCTTACCGTATGCAGGTGCTCCCGCACTTCTGCTTCAGTGCCAAGCTCTTCTTTTATTTCGCGCTTCAGGGCTTGCTCCGGGCCTTCGGCCGCCTGCAGTTTGCCCCCGGGAAATTCCCAATAGCCGGCATGCGGCTTATGCTCGGCTCTGCGTGCGGCAAAAACCTTCTTTTCATCATTCACAATTATCCCGCATACTACTTCTATCATAAGCCTTAAGGTATTAGTAATTTTGTGCCATGGAGGTTTCTGAAAAAATCCGCAATATTTTAAAGGTTTTGCCCAACAAGCCGGGAGTGTATCAGCACATCGACAAAAATGGGAAGATCCTTTACATCGGCAAAGCCAAAGACCTGAAAAAACGCGTTTCCAGCTATTTTACCAAATCGCACGACAGTGCCCGCATTTACGTAATGGTGCGCAAAGTGGTTGATATTAAAACCATTGTAACCGAAACCGAGTTTGACGCTCTTTTGTTGGAAAACAACCTGATAAAGGAATACCAGCCGCGGTACAACATCAACCTGAAAGACGATAAAACCTACCCCTGGATTTGCATTAAAAAGGAACCTTTTCCGCGCATTTTTCCCACCCGCAACCCGGTAAAAGATGGCTCCGAGTACTTCGGGCCTTACGCCTCGGTGAAGGTGATGAAAACGGTACTGGGCCTCATTCGCCAGTTGTATCACATCCGAACCTGTAAGCTCAATTTGAGCGATGAAAACATACAGTCGGGCAAATTTCGGGTGTGCCTGGAATACCATATTGGCAATTGCCTGGGCCCCTGCGAAGCGCGGCAAACCGAGAAGCAGTATAACCTGGACGTGGAAGCCGCCCGCATGCTGATCAAGGGAAACCTCAACGCGGTAAAGCGCCAACTGGAGCAACAAATGCGCGCTGAAGCGGAAGAACTGCGCTTTGAAGAGGCACAGAAAACCAAGGAGAAGTATCAGTTGATTGATCGTTATCAGGCCAAAAGCACGGTGGTAAATCCCAATATCACCAACGTGGATGTGTTTTCGGTTTTCACCGATGCAGAATACGGCTACGTTAATTTTCTGAAAATTATTGACGGGGCAGTGTTGCAATCGCACACCGTAGAAATGAAAAAGAAGCTGGAGGAAAGCGAAGCCGAATTTCTGGAGTTGGCCATTCCGGAACTGCGCAACCGTTTTAGTTCAGACAGCCGCGAGGTTTATCTTTCACATGAAGTGGACTTTGAAATTCCGGAAGTCAACTTCCACGTTCCCCAGCGAGGCGATAAAAAGCATTTGGTGGAATTGAGCCTGAAAAACGGACGCTATTTCCGCATGGAAAAACTCAAAAACATTCAGATCGTGGACCCCGACCGCCACGTAAAACGCCTGATGGGGCAAATGCAGAAAGATTTGCGCCTGAGCGAAGAGCCGCGCCACATCGAATGTTTCGACAATTCCAACATTCAGGGCACCAACCCGGTTTCAGCCTGCGTGGTGTTTAAAGACGGCAAGCCCAGCAAAAAAGATTACCGCCATTTTAACATTAAAACCGTGGAGGGCCCGGACGATTACGCCAGTATGTACGAGGCGGTTTTCAGGCGTTACCGCAGGCTGCTGAACGAAAACGAGCCGCTGCCGCAACTCATCGTTATTGATGGGGGCAAAGGGCAGCTGGGCTCGGCCGTAAAGGCCCTGGAAGATCTTGAACTGCGTGGCAAGATTGCCATTCTGGGCATCGCCAAAAGGCTGGAAGAACTGTTTTTCCCGGGCGATAAATACCCGCTTTATTTAGATAAACGCTCAGAAACTTTAAAGGTAATTCAGCGCCTGCGCGATGAAGCCCACCGCTTTGGCATTACCCACCACCGCAACCGCAGAAGCAAGGGCACTTTTAAATCGGAGCTGGAACAAATCAACGGAATTGGCAAAAAAACCGTTAAGGAACTGTTGAGCAAGTTTAAAAGTGTGAAAAAGGTACGTGAAGCGGGGGAAGACGAATTGACGCAAGTGGTGGGGCCCCATCGCGCCAAGCAAATAACTGCTTATTTTGCAGACCATGAAAATCAATAACCGGTGAGAAGCCTGCTGATTGCCATAGCCATTCTTAGCCTTCACCCACTTTGGGGTCAGCTGGATAGCGCGCAGAAAGACCCCATTAAAATTGGCCTGGTGTTGAGCGGAGGCGGCTCAAAAGCCATGGCGCAAATAGGCGCCCTCAAGGTAATTGACTCGGCCGGAATCAAGCTTGATTATATAGGCGGCACCAGCATGGGGGCCATTATTGGCGCAATGTACAGCCTGGGCTATACGCCCGAACAAATTGAGACTTACTTGCGGGAGGTTGATTGGGACGCCCTGCTGACCAATGATTTGCCGCGCAACAGTTTGGGCTACTTCGACCGAAAATTTGATTCGCGTTACATGCTCACCTTTCCGGTGGAAGACGGCCGCGTTCAACTGCCGCGCGGGATCAATTACGCACAA
>CAJNDV010037653.1:7482-18919 GCA_905221635.1 Symbiodinium sp. CCMP2456 | reverse complement strand
GTGCAGACTCATTCTTGTATTCGTATTGGCTGAGCCGCTTACTTGAAGACTTGGCGGAAGTAGCGGTTGACCGTGCCAACGAGTCGACGGTTTGACATGATGAGATGTTGTCGCTCAATGCTGAAAGCGCCCATGGTGCATGCAGAACATCGTAAAAATATGTATTCAAGGATGAGCAAAGCGCAGTTGTGGCTGGCCGGTGATGCATGTTGTGGGTTTTGCTTAGTTGTGGCCGGTTGTTGCTTGACTGAGAAGGGCGTTGATGAGCAATCCCAAACCTGCGTTATCAGCTGAGCCGGCTACAGGCCGCACAGTGCAGACTCATTCTTGTATTCGTATTGGCTGAGCCAACGGTCTGCCGTGTTGTCTGGTGTGACTGAAATCCGTAACCCAGAGCCCCAAAGTCCGAAACAGCAACAGAGCCTTCGAAACCCCCGTGGTAGCTCATCAAGCAAGCCAAGTCGGATTCTGTAACCCAAACCCCTAAACCCCAACCCTAAACCCTAAACCCTAAACCCTGGGGCTTAGGTCTATGCGTTGTGTGACGCAGCTGCTCACAGCTTGAGCCATACTGCATCTACGTAGGGGGTTTGTCAGAACATAAGGGACCCCAATATAGATTTAGTAGGCTATGTAGGCTCCTCATTTTGTGAATCTAGAGCTCTTAAAAAGTTATTGGGATAGTTAGTAGAAGGACCACCAAAACGCGACGCGTTTCTGAACTCCCTGCCCGGCGCCAAGTGGCGTTGAATAGCCCAAAATCTTAAATCTCATCCCTTCATGAAGCATTTTTTCGAGGGTCCGACAGAGGTCCTTGTAAGGGTTTCCCTGAGGGGTTTAGGCTTCAGGGTTCAGGGTTTGCGGTTTAGGGTTCAGGGTTTAGGGTTTAGGGTTTAGGGTTTAGGGTTCTCTGAGGGGTTTAGTAGGACCCCAAATTTCAAAGCGCCATGCAGTCATTTCGCCAAAAACCCAGACGAAGGCGCATGAACCCGAGAGGCCAACGCAGTCTACGAAGGCTTTAAAAAAAGGGCATCTTTACAGAAATCCTCTAAACCCTAAACCCTAAACCCTGAATCCTAAACCCTACGTCGGAAGGCCTAAAGCCGGCCTCTCATAAGAAACGCCACAAGCCCCAAGCCCTTAAACCCTTCACCCCTAAGCCCCTAAACCCCCTAAACCCCGAAACCTTAAACCGTTGAACCCCAAGCCCCCCCCTACAAACAAAAAGCACTAAACCCTAAACCCTAAACCCCAAGCCACCCCTTTAAGAAAAAAGCAAGAAACAACAAAAATAAAAACACCCATCCTACACTCCACGGCTGCGACGTGGAGCCATGTCTGCATCTACATCGCGTTCCGAACGGTCCCTGGAGCCCTGGTCTGTTACTTTTTCTTTTTGTTAAGGGTTTAGGGTTTAGGTTTTAGGGTTTAGAGTCTTTAGGGTTTCGGTTTAGGGTTCAGGGCTTGGGGTTTAGGGCTTAGGGTTTGGGGGTTTAGGGTGTAGCCTTTGGGGTTTAGGGCTTGGGTGAGGGTTTTTCTACGATTCAGGTTTCGGGGTGGTGGAAAAGAAGATTACTCAGTGTAGAGACTCTGGGAGTATAATATGGGAGTTTGGAGCCTCTAACTGTATATTTAGTCCCGCAAAGCCCTTAACTTAGACCCCCAAAAGCACAGCCCCCAAACCTATTTAGGGCTTAGGGTTTAGGGTTTAGGGGTTGAGGGGTTTAGGGTTTAGGGTTTAGGGGTTGAGGGGTTTAAGGTTTAGGGTTTGGGGTTGTTGGGGGTAGTCAATGGGACCCTAAACCCTAAACCCTAAACCCTAAACCCTAAACCCTAAACCCTAAACCCTAAACAATGGGTAGGTATAGCATTCCGTGTGACTCTCAACAGAATCCCCAGCCCGCGTTGCTGACCTCACGTGCAAATTCAAGGAGCCCAGCAGTTTAGGGTTTAGGGTTTAGGGTTTAGGGTTTAGGGTTTAGGGGTTTGAGGTTTAGGGTTTAGGGTTTAGGGTTTAGGGTTTAGGGGTTTAGGGTTGAAGCCCTTGTAAAACAAGTTACTCTGCTATCAGCCTACGAAACCCTACTACGATGAAAAATGCAAGTTAAAGCCCGTACCCCGAACCCTAGACCGTTAAACCATAGCAGAAATGGGGCTTGCAACTTTTATAGTAACTCTGAGAGTATTCCTTTACTTAGTAGCCCTCCAAAGGACCCTGTATAATAAGCTTTATACCCCTACGCGCTCAGCCCTAGGCCCCAAACCCCAAACCCTCAGGTCTAAACCCTAAACCCAACGCTGTAAACCCTAAGCCCTAAACCTGGCCCAAGCAAGGACAACCATCTTCGTACGCTCCTGGCCGGGGAGTTTCATGATGTTGTGTTGGTGGCCTTCGGCAAGGTCCCCGGCTTAAAGGGGCGGGTTTAGGGTTTAGGGTTTAGGGTTCTTAAATTAGGGTTAGGGTTTAGGGTTTAGTGCTGCCTTCGCCATGGTCCTCGGCTTGGAGGGCGTGGGGGTCTGCAAGGGTTCCTTAAATTAGGGTTTACAGTTTAGGATTGAGGGTTTAGGGTTTAGGGTTGAGGGTTGAGGGTTTAGGGTTTAGGGTTGAGGGTTTAGGGTTTAGGGTTTGGGGTTGAGGGTTTAGGGTCCTTAAAGGGCTCCTTCGCAGGACTTAGTACGTTATTTCAAAGACCAATATGTACCTTAGCTCAGATTACGATCCCACTTAGGGCACTTATACCTCTGCTCATTAGCTACTTACTAAGTTGACCGGCCCTCCAATTGGGCGTACATAGTTTTGCTGGTTGTCTTAATTTCCGTGGGGTTGCAAAGGGTTTTGTAGGGTTTCTGAGCGTTTCGGTATGGTAGGGTCGGAGCCTGGTTTCTGTGTTTGAAAACATGGTAGATAACACCCAAAGCCTTAAACCCCAAACCTTAAACTACCAAAGCCTAGGGCCTAAGCCCTAAACCCTCAGCCACAAGCCCTAAACCCTAAACCCTAAACCCTAAAACCCTAAACCCTAAACCCTAAACCCTGAGCCCCAAGCTAAAGCTCCAGGAGTGGCGACTTCATCGGGCCGTGCTGGCCCGTTCCCCCTACTTCCGGAGCCGCCGCGGGAGTTGGGGTCTTTCTTGGACTCGGATCGGGGGTTCCGTTTATGGTTTGGGGGTTTCGCGTTTTGGGGTGCGTTTAGGGTGTTTTGTTTGTTTTGTTTTGGGGGTTTCGGTGTTTTTAGGGCTTGCCTTTTTGTGGGCTTGGGAGTCGGCTATGAGACGGTTTCTGTGGGCTCTTTTTGAGGGCTTGAGCTGTTGGTTTTTGAGGTTAGAGCTTCGTTTAGGGGTTTAGGGTTGAGTTTGGTCGGGGCTTGGATTTAGGGTTTAGGGCCTGGGATTTAGGGTTTAGGGTTTAGGGTCTGCTTTTTTGTAAGCTTTGGTTACACTTTGCGGGGGTGGGAGCGTTTTCAGCCAAGCCCCAACCCCGAAAGGCACTACACCAATCCTTGCACGGCCATATACCCTAAACGCCCCAAGCCCTAACTCAAATCTCGACGACCTTTGACCTAAACGACTTCAAACCCTGAACACCCGACAGCCCCTAAGTTCCCTACAACCCTCATCTTCAACCTATATGCCTCTTCCGTTTAAACTGACAGCAACATCACTAACCTACCTAAAAGCTCTGCACAAGCAATCAACATCCGAAACTCTACACCCTAAAACCTATACCATTTCTTATGAAAGCTGAAAGGGCGAAGCCCCGAGGACTCTATTCGATGGCACATGGAAGGAGTCGACGCAGCAGCAGGCGGTTCATCCCAGCATCATCAGTTTTGTCGAAGTTCTCCGGACCCTTATAAAATCTAAAATTGCTGAGCCGACCCTGAGCAAACCCTCACTCTAGACCCAACATCCATCCTAAATCCCAAACTCACGCTATCCAAACCCGTGTGCAAATCCGACAACGGGCTTAGACAGTAAAACCTGACAGAACCCTTGGCCAACCCTTTTGGAAGCCATATAGTAAATCCTACAGTAGCCCAGGTAGAACCCCTAAGCAAACTCTATGAAAACCTTTCCCCCACCCTAAACCCTAAACCCTAAACCCTAAACACTCACACCCTCAAATCCCCTCATGAAATAAAAGGTGGAACTTGACTGCGACGGCACTGGGCTGACGGAGAATGGCCTACGGCGTTGCCTGCTGTGTTTCGATCCGAGCTAGGTTTAGGGTTTTTTGCGGTTTGGGGGGTTTAGGTTTTAGGGCTGAAGGCTTGTTTTTGTTATTATTCTCATGACATCTAGTGTTTTTGCTATCACCATTGGGACTATTCTTATTGTCAGCGTTTTCTGCTTCTGAGGGTTTGCAGTTTCAGGCTGTAAGGGCTTCGGAGGATTGGAAGGGTCTTTGAAGAGTTTAGGGTTTAGGATTCATGGCACTTGGAGGGTTTAGGGTTTAGGGCTTCGGAGGATTTTAAGGATCTTTGAAGAGTTTAGGGTTTAGGATTCAGGGCACTTAGAGAGTCTTGTGCTAATAATGAAGACCTTGTCGAAAGTCCTGCACGCGACTCCGAAACACAAACTGGACCCCAAACCCCTTAAGCACCACCTATCCAGGTCTGAGAGTCCCATATTTTATACTATACCTATACCCTAAACCCTAAACCCTGTACCCTAAACTTAACCCCCATGTTGAGCCCTAAGCTCCCAAGCACCCAAACCCTAGATCCCAAATCCAAAACCCCACAAACCCTAAACCCGAAGCCCCAAACACAAACACCCCCTAAACCCCAAACCCTGGATCATGAATCCCAAAACCGCTTGCCGGTAGATCTGCTGGCGCCACAGGGTGCATTCATGTAGCGCGCAGGTCCCCTCCCATGCAACAGATACAAGAACATGGCTTTTAGGGTTTAGGGTTGCATTTGGGTTTTGAGTTTTTTGAGCTTAGTCCTTAGAGTCTTTAGGTTCCTGAACAAGAACTACCGTTGACCTGAGGTATCTATACACAGAGAGCTTCTCGGAGAACAGCGAAGCATGCTACGAGGACCCCAGCTTAAGCTAAACGTGGGTCGTGCGAAGGATCTTACGGGGCCAATCGTCGCCAGCTTTACGGCTTGAAACATTCATGTGGATTTGAAGGGTCTTCTTAGGCTCTATTTTGTGCTTCGTTGCACTCGTTATCTTAGCTGTTTTTCGTTTGGGGCTTCGAGTTCGCGAAAGAGACGGAAGCACAGAGTCCTAAATCCTAATCCCAAACCCTGAACCGTAAACTGGCCCTACAGTGAATCCCAGAACGTTGGAACATGGATTTAGGATGCATGGTGTCCTATACTTCACCTGAAAGGCATGACATGAGGATAATGATGTTGCAACTTTCTGGCGTCTACTAGTCTAGGACAATTTCAGGTGGGTAGTTACCGTTACAGGAGCCTTATAGAAGGTCTATATACCTTATAGAAGCCTCATAGAAGCCCCATATACCCTAAACTCCCGACCTGTAGTTTCCTTTAAGCTAGAAAGTTTTACGGGGGCCAAACCCGAAACCCCAAAAAGGAACAGTTGTTGAGCTGAGGAGGCGGCCTACAGGGACGCTATTAAGGGGCCCTAAACCTTCCCTAAACCCCTAAACTCTGAGACCCTTACAGACACCCTAACCCTAAGCCCTAAACCCTGAACCCTAAACCCTAAACCCCTAAACCCTAAACCCCTAAACCAACACACCTCAAACAAAAATCCTAATCCCTAAACCGCCCTAAACCCCTAAACCCTAAACCGTAAACCCTAAACCCTAAACCCTAAACCCTAAACCCTAAACCCTAAACCCTAGACCCTTAAAACCCTTAAACCCCTAAACCCCTAAACCCCTAAACCCATAAACCCAAAACCCTCAAACCTGAGAGGACCCGTGGGGGTATCTCGATGAGGTTGCAGAGACGATGGTGGCCCTGCAGTTCCCTGGCGACAAAGGGGCCCTTGGGGTTTCGATCATTTCCAGGACTTTCCAGGGTTTAGGGTTTAGGGTTTAGAGTTTAGGATTTAGGGTGTAGGGTTTAGGGTCTAGAGTTTAGAGTTTAGAGTTTAGGGTTCAATGAGTTTTCTAGGGTTTTTCCAGGGGTGTAAAGAGGGTTACAGTGTTTTGTAGGTTTTTGCTATAGGTGGGGATTTCTGAGGATTACATAGGGTGTTCTAGGGATTCATGGGGTTTTCTTGAGGGTTTCGTAAGTGATTTTTGCAGGCTTGTTTCTGGAATTGGGCTGTAGTAAAGGTGCCACATTCAGTCGACAAGGGTTTGGGGCATATTGTAGCATACTTCCATAAAAAAAGATAGGGTTATATGGTGATGTTACACTTTCCTGCAAGAAGTGGTTCCTTGGTTGTAACGTGGGGGTTTGGGATTTAGGGCTGCTGGCCCTAGAATAGGCTTTTAAGGTTGAGGGTTCCGTTTCTGTTTGGGTTTGGAGGTTTACTAGGGTTTAAGGATTTCGGAGTTTCTGGGTTATTGTCCAGGTTGTTTTGGGGTTGTTTCCATTTCTTATGCCTTTCATTGTCAACTCTACACTCGGGATCGTAACCCGTACAAAAACCCTTAACCCTAAACCCATGCCTATCCCAAAGCCGTGATGTCAGGCTGGTAAGGCATAACGCGCTTTGTTGGGGCTTGTTTTAGGGTTTAGGCTTTAGGGTCTGCAACTCAAGTCCTATCGAAGCCTTTCATTCCTGCGCGCATGCATTTTGCACGCGGGCGGCATGCTAGATCTCACAACCAGCCTCCACCCAACCCTAAACCCAACCACAACGGAAGCCCGAAACCCAAAGCCCTAAACCCCAAAGGCCCAAACAACACAACCCTGAACCCTAAGCCCTAAAGCCCAAACCCCTAAACGCTAAACACTAAACCAACCCCTAAACCTTAAGCCCGAAACCCTAAACCCGAACACCCCTAAACCTTAAGCCCGAAACCCTAAACCCTAAACCAACCCCTAAACCTTAAGCCCGAAACCCTAAACCCTAACACCCCTAAACCTTAAGCCCGAAGCCCTAAACCCTAAACCAACCCCTAAACCTGAAGCCCGAAACCCTAAACTCGTCAGGTTCTTCGCGCTAGATGCTGGCGTTGCCGCCGCTGGCGAGGCCGTCGGTTGCGGTGTGCCCCGGGTTCGGATCTGGCTTTGAAGGTCTACGCACTCTAAGGGTTCCTTTAAGGGTTTAGGGTTTCTACCCTAAACCCTAAACCCTAAACCCTAAACCCTAAACCCTAAACCCTCAACCCAAGTAGCTTGGGATTCTACCCACTTTAAGGGTTCCCTTCATGGGTTCCCTTTAAGGGTTCCCTTCATGGGTTCCCTTTAAGGTTTCCTTTAAGGGCTTTGGGTTGTTGGGCTTTAGGGTTTCGGGGTTTGGGGTTCAGGGTTTAGGGCTTGGGGTTTAGGGCTTGGGGTTTAGGGTCCAGGGTTAAGGGTTTAGGGGTTAGGGTACCTCCGGGATTAGATTGCACGGGCGGAAGCACAGCTACCAAATCTCACCTCCTTGCCTTCAGCGACGGAGAATCACAGCCAACAAGTTGTGGATGATGGAACCTTTCATAGCTGGGGTTGCAGTGGCAAGCGAACCATTCTTAGACAGATAGATAGATAGATAGATAGATAGACAGATAGACTGGTAGGTAGAGATAGATAGGTAGGCAGATAAATAGATAGCCATTCTTAGATAGATAGATCGATAGATAGATAGATAGGTAGATAGCTAGCCAGCCAGCTAGGTAGGTGGATAGATATACGTACGCACAAGACATATACATAATATAGTATAAATAAATAAATAAATAACTATATATATATATGTATATGTCTATATGCTTATGTGTGTGTACATATATATATATATATATGAGGCAATAAAGCTTGAGAGGCTTAGCATATTCCGCCATGAGAAGTGGTCCCCTCATTTCTCAGGCTTTTTAGAGTGTTGGGGTGTTGGGCTGAGGCATAGCTGAAGCTGCCATCGCCTCAGTCGTTAATGCCCAGAAGCCTCCGGCCTTGATTCAGCCCTGAGTCACTGTTTAGGTGCATCATGTCAATGTCGAGTGCAGGGTTTAGGGTTTGCTTAGCTCGCGAAGATCCTCTGTAAACCCACATATTATGAGGGCCTTAGAATAGGGTGCTGGGCTCGCTGATAGTCGTATCATAATAAGGAAGCCTAACAGTAATATTGGTAATTGTTTAGGCTTCTATACTAGGTTTAGGGTTTAGGAGAACACCCTTCAAAAGCATCGCCCAAGAGCAGGTGCTGGACTACCATGGAAGCTTGTCCTGCAAAGACATCGGGCATGCTCCTTGACCCGCACGCAGCATTTGGAGATCTCGTGGAGGAGTCAATAGAGGGGCTTCTTTTTGATTGGGAAAGTTTATTAAAATGGCAAAGGGATGTCGGGAGAATGGTTTCTTACTATCTATTCAGATGCCATTGAGTTGATAGTGCTTTAAGATGCTCGGGCTAAACCCGAAACCCTAAACCCTAAACCCTAAACCCAAAGCCCTCAACCCTAAACCCTAAACCCTCAACCCTAAACAGGTCAAGGCTTTTGGGTGCTAGGCGTGGCCTCGACTACGGGAGAGGTTTTGCGTGGTCTTGAAGGGTGGAAGAAAGGTTCTGTAGTAGTCTGTCTGGTGCTGGGTTTAGGGTTTTGGGTTTAGAGTTTAGGGTTTAGTAGTTTAGGGTTCGGGTTTCATCAAGGGACGAAAGGAGGGACCGCTAAAGGGACCCTCGGGGTTATATAGGGGCTTTATGAGACTATATAAGGGGTATATAAGGGTTATATAGGGTATTTGGATTAGGGGTAGGCCCTAAACCCTAAACCCTAAACCCTAAATACTACACCCTGCACCCAAGACCCGAAAACCTACAGTAAGCCCCCTAAGACCCAGGTTTCTTCCCTGGCAACTCTACACCGGCAGTCGCTGCCGCGGCTCTGGCAGTGGGTGCTGCAGTTTCTGGAGACTCACGTAGGCCTGGCACTTTAGGGTTTAGGGTTTAGGGTTTAGGGTTTAGGGTTTAGGGTTTAGGGTTTCCTGGCACCTTTCAGTTCCTTCAAAGCTACTATAGGGTTCTGTAAGGGGGTTTCCTTTAAGGGTTCCTTTCAATGGCTCCTTTAAGGCTTTAGCGAGTTTAAGGTTTAGGGTTTAGGGTTCAGGGGTTTAGGGGTTAGGGTTTGGGGTTTAAATTAGGCTTCTGGAGCTTAAGGGCTTGGGGTTTAGGGTTTTTGGGGTTTAGGGTGTACCCTAAACCCTAAAACGCCAAACCCTAAGCCCTAAACCCTAAACCCTAAACCCTAAATCCTAAACCCTAAACCCTAAACTGGGGTTCGGGAGTTCTGGGGTTTAGGGTTTAGGGGCCTGCAACCTTGAAGACGCTCAACTCCAAAAACTCTAAGGCCCCAAAGTTCAGAGTATTTAGGGCCTGGCGTTCAGGAATTCTGGCTTCGACCGTAGACCCTAAAGGGACATCTCCAAATCCGTTGTGAGGCGGATTTAGAGCTCGAGATGATTTCTGTCAGGTTGCTGCATTGCGAGTTTTGTGGTTTAAGGCTTAGGGGGGGTTCCATGGTTTAGGATTTAGGATTTAGGGTTCCGTAAACCCTAAACCCTAAAAGCCCTAAACCCTAAACCATAAACCGTTTAGGGTTTATGGTTTAGGGGTTAGGAGAGACAGACCCTCATGAAACATCGATGCTGAAAACGACCTTCGCAACCATGCCGTATCATATTAACAAAGCCGAAAAAACCCTGACCCTAAACCCTGAAATTCTAAACTCTACCTGTGGCCCAATAAAGACCTACCTTTGTCAGGAGCTAAATAAATAAATAAATAAATAATATATATATATATATATATATATAGATAGATACATAGATACATAGAAACCGTATTAAGGAACCTACAACAGTAGGTCTTTTCGGCTACAGGTAGACCCGAAGCCCAAAAGCCCTAAACAGCAGGGAATCCAAGCAACATTCGAAGGCTTTGTGCTGGAACACCTCCCTGACATCCACCCGGATGTGATGGTGGAGCCTTGATGCCTTTGGTTTTGGGGTTTAGGGTTTTAGAGGTTTAGGGTCTAGGGATTTAGAGTTTAGAGGTTTAGGGTCCAGAGGTTTAGGGTTTGGGGCTTTGCGGTGCAGTCGTTAGCCGTTTCATAGGATTTCGCAGAGCCGTAGGAGTAGGGGGTTTCGGGAGCTCAATCTAAGTTACCCTAAACCCTAAACCCTAAACCCTAAACCCTAAACCCTAAACCCTAAACCCTAAACGATGTAACTGATGTTATGCTCTGACTACTCAAGGTGTCGCGGGCTTCCAAGAGATCCTGGAGTACCCTACCAATGGAACCCCAGCGCCCGTCTTCTTAGGGTTTAGTGTTTAGGGCTTCGGGTTTAGGGTTGAGGGTTTAGGGTATGATGCAGAGTCTTCATATGATAGCGCGGAAAGAGAGGGTTCAAACCCTACTTGAAGCATTATAAGTTCAAAACCCCAGTTAGGATCCCATTTAGGATACTTATACGTCTACAAATTAGCTACTTTCTAAATCCCCGACCCTGCAAGTAGAGCCTACCTGGACCCTGAAGAACGTACCTTGCTAGGGGTTTCTGATTATGATTTCTTTATATAAGTCCTGAAAAGGGCAATGTAGGGGCCTTGATAATTTTAATAGGCTTTTGGGGCCCAATATACTATAATTATAACAAGGAACCCACAAAATAGTATTGGTAATGATTTAGGCCCCTACAGCACCCGATATAAACCCCTAAACCCCAAACCCGATCAACCCCCCTGGGTCCGCCAAAAGACCGAGCCTCTCAGAGGACTTGGTTGCACGACCCGGCCTCCGCGTGCACCGCGAGGTGTCGCGGCCTCTCGGCCAAGTGTTGCTCCGAAGTAAATCACCTAAACCCTAAACCCTAAACCCTAAACCCTGAACCCTAAACCCTAAAATCCAAACAAAACCCTAAACCCCTAGCCCGACTGCATTGAGAGCTCAGGCTTTCAAGATTAGCTGCGGATCTTTCGGGTGTTTATCAGAATGTCTATAGGACGTTTATGATGGCTTGAGTTCGGGCTTGTGTAGGGTTTTGTAGAGTTTCGTGGGGCTTGGCAGGCTGTTCTAGGGTCTTTGTGGGCTGTTTACAGCTGAGAGTTGCTGAACTTTTAGTGACAATTTCAACCGGTTTAGGGTTTTTTAGGGTTTAGGGTTTAGGGGTTTAGGGTTTACGGTTTAGGGTTTAGGGTTTAGGAGTTTAGGGTTTAGGGTTTAGGAGTTTAGGGTTTAGTGTTTGGGGTTTAGGGTTTAGGGTTCAGGAGTTTAGGGTTTAGGGTTCAGGAGTTTAGGGTTTGGGGTTCAGGGGAGGGCTACAGATCAGAAACACTTCTTTACATCTGGTTCAGC
>CAJNDV010037651.1:78355-100889 GCA_905221635.1 Symbiodinium sp. CCMP2456 | reverse complement strand
AGCTGCAAACACACCCCAAACCATCAGAGTTCAACTCTGATGAAACTGTATAAGGCCGTGCTCGCACAAAGCCCTGTGCACGGGCCAACACGACCCCCTTTTTCAGATTTCAGACCAGAGACGCCTGAACCCGGATCCGGCAATGAGTTGGTCTACTTACCATTTGTTCAGGGTTTAGGGGTTTAGGGTTTAAGGTTCATGTTCCTTCATGCAAAGCTGCAGCGGTGCTCAGAGGCTTTATTCGCCCTGAACCCCGAATCTAAGGCCCGCGTTATATTGTATGTGTATGTATGTATGAGCGTATATGTATATGTATATATATATATATAATATAGGATATACCTTATTATACAGTACTATTTATCAACAGATTGATATACATGCATACATACATATATAGCCCGTTGTCAGGTCCTTGGCTGTGATGCAAAGGCCATCCCTTGTGCCACGGCTGCCAAGGCGCCCCGCGTGCTGTCGGGTCTGTTCGGGTTTCGGTTTAGGGTTTGGGGTCTCTGGAATGATGCGGACCGCTTGGATGTTGAATATTGAGTCGCCCGGGTTAGACTTCAGACGTCAGCTCCTCGCCTTCACCCTGTGGCTGTTTCCCCCGATGCCCTCAGACATTAAACCACGAAAGACCTCAAGGATGCGAGGCTTGTAGGCAACAGAACGCAAAAACCCAGAAGCCCCAGATCCTAAACCCTAATAACACCCAACACCCCACGCTAAACTGTAAGCTTAGCCCGAGAAGCCCGATTCCAGCACCCCAAACCGCTTCTATTCTCCCAGGCCCGCAATGGAGATTTATCGATTTTTGTATGGGGTTCTATGGTTTTGGGAGCAAGGGACTTTGGACATATGCTTGTAAGTAGGGCAGCTGGTCACAGACCCTGGAGAATGGGGGCCTTGTTTCCTGGGGTGATTGATCCTCTGAGTCGGATGATGGTCGTATGATGTGCTATGCTCATAGTAGCCTTTGGTCATTCAGGGGGGCTCACTCCAGGTGTTAGGGTGTGGGACTTTCTTTAATGTGGGGCATGTTCAGAGCAACAAGCCATGATTGACAGGAAGTCCTAAAGAATTTTCAGGTCCATTCCGCATTCTAAGCGTTATTGAGCTCTGTTGGCTTTAACACCCTAAATTTCTAAACCCTGAACCCTATAAACCCTATAAGCCCTAAACAGCTCTCGGAGATCCTGTGATCTCCGTGCCTTCGGGTTGATCACTCAACCAAGCAAGGAAGACTACCTTCCAACCACAGTTGCCCATATTTTAACGTGTCTCCCCTGAACCACGCATCTTAGGCCCTATAGCCCAAAAGTCTCGACTCCCCTGAAACCCAATTTCCCAAACCTTCCCGGAGTGTCAAGAAGCCTGCGCACCTTTGCCTGAAAAGGCGCGGCATGCGGAGCCAGGAGATGTTCACTCCCAGGAGATTGCAGGGAAGGAGGTTTAGGGTTTTGTTTTTTTAGAGTCTAGTTGGGGTTCAGGGTTGAGGGCTTCGGGTTTGGAGCAAGTTCAATGTTTAGACTTAACCCCCAACAACAACCCCGAGCCGCTGGATATGTTTTTCACGAACTGTTCAGTCTCAGCCCTTTAGAATTCCAACATCTTTGTAGCTCTTTAAAGCCTTAAGCCCTGTCCTGCACCAAAACCCAAAGTGAGCATAATCCCAACTGTGGAATACGTTGTTTTTTAATTTATATAATAATATTATGTTATATTATATTATGTTGTTTTGCAATATGGTATACTATACTATGTGATGTTTCGTTATAGTTACAGTATATTAAGTTAAGTTAAGTTACGTGTCAAACTCAACTTAAGTTACGCTATAAGATATAGTGTTATGCATTATTTTATTCTGTTACTTTCTTCTATATCAAACTATATTTTGTTCTGCTATGCTATACAGTGTTATACCATATTCTACTGTATTAGGTTATGTTATATTATGTCATGTTTTACTCTGCTATAATATTTCATGCTACATTAAGTTATGTTATGCTAAATTGTGTGGTGTAATAATTAATACTTTGTTAGATTGTAATATATTATATCGAGATCTATTATGCTGTGTTATGCTATGTTATGGTATGTTATGTTATCTTATGTTGTGTTATGCTGTGTTATGTTATGTTGTGTTGTGTTATGTTATGTTATGTGTGTGTATATATATATACACACACACACACACATATATATATATATATATACATATTTAGCGATCTACCTAAACCCCAAACCCTAAAGGCTTTGAGGCCCGGGCAATCCCAAGCTCCAGACCAGGAGGGACGTACCTTTCACCCCCAGGCAGCTGCCAACGGCACCAGCCTTAGCCGACAGAAAGCTTCCAGTTTTAGGGTTTAGGGTTTAGAGTTTCTGGGGTCCGGTCCCAGGGTTTTTAGGGTTTACGTAGGTCTTAGGGTCCTTCGGTTGCCTACTGTTTACATCAAAACGCCTTATTCACGCGGTGTTGGGCTTTCTGGGTGTCCTTCGGTTTTAGGGGTAGGGTTCACGGTCTTTTGAAGGCAAATGGCCTCATCCGGAGTTGATAAACCTGGTTTGGAGTACGTTGACCGGCGATTTAAGTGCCGGACTCGTATTCGCTGTATTGTCCCGACTGCTTTTTGGGTGATGCTGCCGGCTCGATCGGTCCTAGACATTCGGTTTAGGGTTTAGGATTTAGGGTTTAGGGTTTAGGGGTTTAGGGTTTAGGGTTTAGGATTTAGGGTTTAGGGTTTAGGGTTTAGGGTGAATTCAACAATTGAAAAGCAAGCCAAACCTCCCAGAAGTAACCGACACGATATCACAGAAACAGAAGGAGAAAGGGATATGGGCAGTTCTCTAAATTAGGGTCCCTTTTAGGGTCCTTTTTTTAATAAGGGTGCCGTACTATAAACAGCTCTGATGACGTGCTCAAGGTCTGCAAATTACTCAACCCTCAACCCTGTAGTTCCCCTATGGCTATGCTATACTCTACTATGCCAGAATTTCCCTTATGACTCTGACTATACTATACTCCACTATGCCAGAATTTCCCTTATGACTATACTATACTCCACTATGCCAGAATTTCCCTTATGACCATACTATCCTCTCCTATGCCAGAATGGAGCCCAAAACCAACAGGGTTGGCTGAGGTCGGCGAGCTGGGTAACCGGAGACCCGATGCTGAGGCCCACCTCGGTTCACAACTTCAAAGGGTTTTGGTGGGCTTAGGTCTTCGGGTCATGAGGGTTTCGGGAGGGTTTTGGGGGGTTTTAGGGTGCAGGGTTTGAGATTACAGTTTGGGGGTTGAGGTGTGGAGGGTTCAGGTTTAGCATTTGGGTGTCTCTGATTCCAGTTTCACTGGATAGTTTGAATTTCGAGCGCAGTAGTTTGGTTGCGTACTCTGCCGTCTCAGCTACATGTTCCAGTAGTACATGCCCACACAGCTCAATTATGGTTATGGCTGTCGTTAAGGTCGCTCTTTTGCCGCCTTTATGTTCCCTCCGTTCTGGGGTAGGCGGCCGCCCTGAGTGCCACGGTGCTCAGGGAGGCAGCCTATGTTGGGGTGTTGAGTCCAACACTACTGATTTGCGACAAGTACAGCAACGTGCGAATGTCATCAAAGGCCATGGCCGGCAACACAACCATCGCTACCGGTAAGTGGCTTGGTAACCCAGAGAGCCCAATGCCCCTTAATTAAGGCATATAGCTTAAATTATCATACTAAGGCCCCTATAATTTGGTATATTCCTTAATTAAGGGGTATTGGGCTCTCTGGGAAGATGCTCTTCCTGTGCAGATCTCGAGCTTGCCGGCGAGTCAAATTCTCACGGACAGTACTTTGCAGAGTTTGGATCTCCAGTTTCTTTTCTGTGCCATGCCAGTTTAGGGTTTAGGGTTTAGGGGTTAGGGGGTTTAGGGTTTAGGGTTTAGGGTGCATTCCTGAAGCTTACACCCTCAACATTGCTATGAGCTCTTCTTACTGTGCATATGTCGGCGGTTGGAGCCCGGCAAAGTCGCAAACCCGAAGCCCTGCTGATACCGGCTATCGAGCCCTCTAGCACGCGACACCGCCGTTTCCATGGCTTCGACCAAGCACGCGACGGAGTAAGATGCAAGTCTCGAATATAGGGGCCTTAATTAGAATAGGGTTTGGGGTAGATTATGCTATATATTACAATAAGGACCCCCAAAATAGTATAGGTAATTATTTAGGCGCCTACATTACTCTGGGAGAGCTATCCCAAAGCCCCTGAGGCAAGTAGCCACCAAAAGCTCCAAGTCAGTTTCTAAAAGCCTACAGTTTTAAAGCTCTCATTGCGAGGGACACGTGAGCCCCGAAACCGTTATTGAATTTTACACGTTTAAACCCCGAAGCCCCGAAACCGTAAACCCCTATAGCCCTACCTAGCAACCTTTCCTGAAAGAGCCCGTCTAGATCCCTTGCAGCAACCCTGACTGTAAACCTCTAAGGGACCTCTTTTACCCATAGGCCCCTTAGTAGTTCCTTTTTGGGTTTACCTAATAGGATTCTATATATGAACCCCAAAAAAGAACTACTTTAGGGCCTATGGGTACAACCTAGTCCCCATGCGCGTGGCGAGGAGCGAAGATGGATAGAAGCGGCGGCTGCTCGGTGCATCGGAGCCCAGACCCCTTCAGACCCACTCCAGAAAAGGGTTTAGGGTTTAGGGTTTAGGGTTTAGGGTTTAGGGTTTAGGGTTTAGGGTTTAGGCTTGGTTGCGTGAGCAGAAGCTTTAGGGTTTAAGGTAGGGTGCAGGGTTTAGGGGTCAAGGGAGTTAGGGCTAAGGGATTAGGACTCCCGGGCTAGGGTTTAGGGCTCAATACTCGCTGTTTGTGGATTAGGTGTCGGGTTCAGGATTCAACTTTTGCGGTCTGTGAACAAGGGTTGAGGGTTTTAATTGGATTCAATAGTTACAGCAGTTACGGATTACGGGCTTGCGTTTAGGGCTCCACAACAGTCCATTCAGTTCTTGCTAGTTTTAGCCGAAAGCGTTCGGACCGCAAACTCTGCGAAGCAGTACTCGAATAGTGTTTTTGCATGTCATGGTCATGCAAGAATGGACTTTCCCCGGGACTTTTCTAAGATCCACTTGGTTGCGGCAGGCGCTGCATAAGTCAATTCCTTCCCTACGGTCCGGGCGGTTGCTCTTCGGGTACTAAATGGGGGTTTCACAAAATAGGGGACCCTAATATAGTACCCTCAATAGTAGCATCCTTATTATCAGGACCTCAAAAAGGTACCCCTTATTTTCGGAAGCTCCCAAATACAAAGTGGCCTAGACAGTTACCAACACCATGTTAGGCTCCTTATCATCATCTTCGTATATTAGCCCTGAACCCTGTTCTAACTATTTAGGGTTTAGGGTTTAGGGTTTATATTCCCGAGCTTCCCCCCCCCCCGCAGGTTCGTCGAATTTTCCTGCTCCTGACTCCGGCCACGTTCGAGGCCGTCAAGCTTACCGCGATTCTGATCCTGCATCTTCCAACACCTTAGCTTACCACAGCTTTATGAAGTTCTGTAAGGGCTTCATATGAATATGGTCTCTGCAAGGTTGAATAGGTGAGTTTTGTTGATGATGGTTAATGTGCCTAAGACGCTTCCCATACACCTTAGTTCACGAACCGTGTTGAAACTGCTCTCCATCTCGTGTGGGTGGTTGTAGCTGCTTAGATGCTGTTCGTGTACTTTGTGCACGGGTTAAAGGTGTTCATTCTGTGGTGTTTTTTCGTTCAATTGGTGATATTGATTCGGGTTTCGAGCATCATTGAAATCATGTAGGTGTGCGTCGTGTGTCTGATCTGGTGTTTCGGGGTTTTCATAGGCGTTGTTTGCTTTTGTGTTGTGTTGTTTTTTGCTTTCGGGCCGGTTACTGTTCCTTGGATTGCCTATGGGTTTCCATGGTTGTGGGATTTGCATCTTCATGGGTGGTACTGTGTGTTAAAGCTTTCTCATCGCTGCTATCATCCCCATTTCTTCTTCCTCCGGCCTTAGACACCTGATGTCGACACCCAGACATGAGGCTGGAAAGCTCCGGCAGCCTTAAACCCTAAACCCCTAAACCATAAACCCCGAAACCCCTAAACCCTAAACCCCTAACCCCTAAACCCTAAACCCGAAACCCCTAAACGACCTGACCAGACCCTGACGGCGATGCAGTCCACAGTGTTCGCGACGGAAATGCAAGCAAGTTCCTTTCAGTCTCAGCTCATTCTTTTGGGGCTGGGGTAAACACGTCAGAACCCCAAAACCAGTAAAAACCTGGAATCAGCAGCACTAGCGATCACACAACCTCAAAATCCGTTGAAAAAAAAAACATGACAACCTATGAACATCTAAATCTCAACATCCCAAAATCCCTGAGTACTCTTTAGTACGTAGTTCTTATAAGACCCTATGAATTAAGAACCTCCAAACCTCGTCCACCTCTCGCGCAAGGCGCTCATGGATGCTTTCAGGGAATGGCGGCTGCCCCCGGGTACGAAGCTCGTAGAGCAGGCTTGGGCGTGGAGGGCTTTGGGGTTGAGGGTGGGTTTCTTTCTTGAATGCTTTTGGTACGGTGCAAGTATGGGTTCCTTTGAAGGGCTACTTTGGTTAAGGGTTACTATCTGCGTCATCGGGGTTTCTCAAATGTTAACACGTTTTCAAGTGATTCGGAGTCTTAGAGCATCTTGGAGTTTTACAAAGGCTTTTATCAGGGTTGAATGGGGGTTGGTAGGGGTTCTTTAGAGGTCCAAACAGGTCTGCATGGGAAGGTCCGGCATAACTTTCCCAAGCGCGAGATGCCTCCCTTTCTTAACTGACAATATGTGCATCCAAGGATTAAATTTACATCTTCCTGTCTCCCTGCGTTTGATTCGATGTATGTTTGTGTGTGGTCGCATGACTTAGCGAACGCGCACGTAACATATGTCTGCATACATATGCACAGTTCTGTTTGTGTATAAGCCTGCTTTCATGTCCCTAGTTTTGCAAACGGTATCTGGGTATCCGCATCTGCCCGTAGGTATAGGCAGGTGCCAGTGCCCGTGTAATCAACAGACACTTGTGGAATGTGGCACTCCGTAGAAAAGTCTTGCTTAAACCCTAAACCCTAAACCCTATAAGCCCTAAACCCTAAACCCTATAAACCCTAAACCCTAAACCCTATAAACCCTAAACCCTAAACCCTAAACCCTAAACCCTAAACCTTAACCGCGCTCCGGGCTCCGGCTGTTTGTGTGTCGGCCTTTGACTGTCAGGGGACGCCCGTCACCAAGGGGCCAGGCCTCTGCGTGTTGCTGGCTTCTTGCCGGCAGCTAGATGTCGAGTTTTAGGCTTCGTGGTTTGAGTGGCGTCGACCTCTTTAAGGGGCGCACGCCGTTCAAACCATAACGCTTCGTGGTTTGGGATCCCTTTCATGCCTTGCAGGATGGCCGGGTAACGCCTCAGCAACGTTATGTGCAGGGAATACCCGGAACTAAGCTGGGATGTGCTGTATGCATCTGTCGAAGACGTTACGAACGAAATGAACCACACAACAGTTCGAGGATGGTTTCCCACTTGGGGGGTTGACAAGTCTACTACATCGGGCTCTATGTCTTTGAGGGTCATGCCGTCCAGCTAACACGGCAAGAACCTGAAAGCGAGGAGAAAAGGGAGTGCACCTCGAATCGTGTCTATCTAGGAACCCGCTGTGAGCTTCCTTACAAGGAAATCTGGCTGAGGGCTAGGGTCCTGGGAATCATTCCAGGAACTCTGAATGTGCTCAGCTGCGTGTCGGAAAAAGTCCAGCTTGAAATTATACCTGGATAGAATACCAACAAGATCCACTACATGAGGTCCTGGCTCGCCTTGTTTCCCCACGCGTGCAGCACTGGCAATACTTGCTTGGCTTTTCCGTTTACCTTACGGCCAGGATGCACAGCCTGTGCCAGTCGAGATTCAGCAACCTACGCGCAACGGAGATTTCGAAAACGTGGTCCCGAACCATACACTGCTCGGCTGTGCTCTTCGGGCCATGCAAGTTGAATTAAAAGGGCCCAGGGTTTTATTTCATGACTTGAGGTTGTTTTTCTGTTGTAAGGCCGTCCCTCTGCATTTCCGTATGGCAGAGGCTTTGTCCATGGTCGTGGCTGGGCTGTGGCTTCTGCCCCAGCAAACTTAGCACACTCAGCCCGGAAATCCTAAACTTAAGCCCTGTGCCTTAAAGTCCTCTAGTCCCCTTAGAATGCTAACTTCCGTAGAACCCTGTTTAAACCATCCTAAACCCCAAATCCAAAACCCAAATCCCAAAACCCTAAACCCTAAACCCAAAACCGGGCCCCAACCAAAATTTGAGAGTCGTCTACATGAACATCGTGAAGACTTCTAATTGGGTGCATGTTGATTTGCCCCTTCAGGCAACCTCGCCTGTGAGCATAGTTCTCTGCCACGCGAGAGAGAAAAAACCCAAAACCCAGAACTCAAAGCAAGGATGGCGTGGTGGATGTCCTCCACTGCCCAACCGGAGCGCCTCTTGGTTACCAAACAGGGGATCCCATGCAAAATGGTTTAGGGCTAGGTACTTGAAGGCACTTCAGAGAGACCTCGTTCAAGAAGGGTTTAGGCTCTTGGACTACAATCTGGGAGGGTTATATAGGGTTTGTGTCCATTGAAGGCTCTATGAGGGTTCTAGAGTAAGGCTTTAGGGTCTAGAATCACCGCCATACTTGTTGCCCAAAGCCCTGAACCCTAAGCTCTGAACCCTAAACCCAAAGCCTTGAACGCTAAGATGCAATGAGTTGCGTTCCGGGACTCTAGAACCCCGCGATCCCAGACCTACATGACACATCGGGGCTCTACGATCGGTTTAGAGTTTTGCAAAAAGCGCCAAAGAATTACCCATACTGTGTTTGGGTTCCTGACGATCAGCATAGTGCAACAGACCCCGAAACCCTATTCTAATTATTAAGGCCCCTTACATCACAGCGTCCGACGGTCTGCGCACCGAGCCGGGCTTCAAGATTGAAGGTCCCGTTCCGTAAGGACAGATCCCTTTGAAGACCCTTACACCCAACTCCTAAACCGCAACCCTACCCTACCCTGTGAGGTCCAGCAGTGAGAAGGTCTGTACCTACGACCGCTGTGGGCAATGCTTCGGAGAGTTGGAGCTCTTCTACGACCAAGGCTCCGACCGAGTTCTTCTCAGGGCATACACGGTTTTTTTCAGGCTTAGGCTGACATCGGGACTCTGATAATTAAAGGTTCCTTCAAGGGTCTTCAAAGGGATCTAGAAAAGTGTTAGACGGCTCCGCGATAGAGGGGCTTTTGTGATCAGAATGGGGTTTGGGGGTACAGTATACTCTCCCACAGTCGGAACTTTAGGGAACAGTACTGAGAATTAGTCAAACTCCTATATATCCTTTGTCCGCAGAGGTTTCCGAAATGCTCCTTAAGGTAGCCTCGGAGCGTGCTCATACATAGACCCCCGTGTATTTGTTGTATGGTTGTTGTTCAAGGGGCGGAATTCTATAACTAGCCAAGTAGCCAAGAACCCGAGTTTAGTTGAAGTCGTCATATGCCTTACTTCACCCTAGAAGCCCATCCCAGCTAGCTGCTCCTTAAACCGAACATAGACTGTAGAGTAACCATGCTGCACCAGCCTACGATGTAGGCAGCTGGGCTTTGAGGGAATGTATGGTCGAAGAAGTGTCGAACATGGAAGTCGTACCGGTTTTGTGATGTGGGGATATGGCCGGATGGAAGACCACACAGGTATGCGGGTGGTGACATGTCCTTCTTCAGGGATTCCATACATGTCTAGTTGTCAAAATTACGGTCCTTTTTGGGGTACCCTAAATAATAGGTGCCGTATTATCATAAGGACCCAAACAGGGACCATATTTTTGACAACTACCCACATGTATGTCGATCGTTTCATGGGTCTGGGTCTGGGATCTTTTCTTGAGGCCCCTCTCTTCAGGGTTTTTTGGCAGCCTGGGATTACCCACCCTACTTGTAGTCTCCATTGTAGTTCCTTTTTTTGGTATAACCACTTATATATTAAGGAGTTTATAAGGCATCCCCAAAAAGGAACTACAATGGAGACTATAGGTAAACCACAAACTCCAAGATTTTTTCCTAAGCCCTCTCTGAGCACGAAACCTTCATTGCTGAAGTGAGCTTGGCTTGTGTGGAGCCTTGCTTGCCTTGTGCGAGTGGCGAAACTCGGAAAGCACGAATCTAATATAGGGGCCTAAATAATTACCTATACTATTATTGCGGGTTCCTCATTAAAAACTATAGTATAAGGGGCCCAAAACCTTATTCTAATTATTAAGGCCCCTACATTAGAAGGTTCGAACTAGGAACTGACCCCTTTTTCGATTTGGGGCCTGGGGGGGGGGTCTTGTGATAGGTCTCGGAAGATCCGTTTTTTTTTGAGTCCCTGGAGACCACAGACTAGGCTTCGGATCTACCCTCCGGTTGAGAGGATGTAGAGCTTGGGCTGAGGATGTGTAGCTTGGGCTGCAGCTTCTTAGCAGTGAAGAGTTAGAATCAGTTAGAAAGCTAGTGGTTCAGGTGGTGGTTTAGGGTTGAGGACCCTAAACCCTAAACCTAAACCCTAAACCCTGTCAGCGGTCCCAGAGTACATCTGCGAGGCTGGCCAAGCAGTAGGGGAGCGCAGACACCCCCCCCTTGGCCGGTCGGATGCAGGTGCTCAGCGTCGAGCCGGAAATGGGAGGAAGATTCTCGAGCTGCATTGGGAGCTAGGATTAGGGGGAATCTGCGGGATACAGACCCTCTCAATAAAGTCCCTTCTAAGAGAGCCAAAAGTAGGGTTCAGAAGGGGAACCCTGTGAGGGGGTACCCCTAATAATACTACCTATGCATTCCTGGGGTTGACGGTATCCGGCATTAGGGGTTTGAGGTGTTTAGGGGTTGAGTGCTGGCATGTTCTGATCTGGTGTTTAGGTTGTTGAAACTCTGTGATTGAATCAGACAGTACTTCAGAGGAAGTTCCCTGCATCGTTTCGATCATCTTGTGTTTTTGGGGTAGGCTTGCCCGAATTCAGTATCCAAGGATCGTGTGCAAGTCCAGCGGCATAGGTGACTGTTGTGCCGTTCTCCCTGGTTCGCAGCTGTTGGTTTTCCGTTGGAGGGTCGAGCACATCGCTCTCTGCTCAACCATTGCAGCAAGGTTGTGCTGGTGCATGATGATGGAACCCTAAACCCTAAACCCTAAAGAACCTCCATGTATTCCCCCCACGCCTTCCCCCCAGGAAACACATTGAACTCAGACGCCCGAACCCGTAACGGGCACCAGCATATTTGGCGCTTGAGCACCAAACTGGGGCTCCGCGTCTTGCACGACATTGGTGCATTTACATGTGATACTGCATTGGCGCTACATCACACCACCCATGATCATGGTGCATCAGTTTGGTTTGCGGGGTTTCGGATGTTGGTTGCGGTCGCCAGTCTTATGTCAAATGTCATTATCGCGGCATAGAACTACAGTATTACGCATTCCACAGAAGCAGCTTCGGCACCCGCACTGCTTGCGGCTATTTCAGGCTTCACTGGGCCACGATCGCCACCCGCACGCCCACAATCTTGTGGACAGTCCAGAGCCATTTAATCTGCACTAGCAATCCTGTGCGCGCAGCGTGGGGCTCGTGCTTTTTACAAGTTACAGTGGAATTGATGCTTTTGGAGCAGAGTTGTCTGCTTGGTGGGGTTGGTTCCTCAGAGCCATGCCGTTTGTACTTAGTTGAGTCCTAAACCTTGGGTGCTGCCCCCACTCAGTAACAGTTGGATAATATTTATATTATGGATATGTTAGGCCCTTAGTAGTAGCCCTATTATAGACTGTTACTGTATGGGGGCAGTACCCAACCTAAACTAGAATGCTGAATTTATCTCTGAATCGAGAGCGAAGTTGAGAATCCCTGAACGACCCATGCGGCAAATGTGGCACATTGGTGGTTGTCAAAATTATGGTCCCTTTTTGGGTCCTTATTATAATACGGCACCTAATATTTAGGGTACCCAAAAAGGGACCCTAATTTTGACAACCACCCACATGATGACATTGACATGTTTGCCACGGCTTGCATCGCAATCAAAACCAGCTGAACTTATGCAACTACTTTTCAGTTAATGAAACATGGCCCCGGGTTCGGGTCGTAGTATACGGTGGATTCCAACCCTAACCTCTCGTGAAAGCTTCCAGAGCAGTTGCATCTCGGAAGTCCTGCACAAAGACCAATGTGAAGGAGGCAGCAGTACGTTGAGGCCTTAAGCCGAAACCCGAAGCCGAAAACTCGAAACCCCGAAAAAGGCCGGAAACTATCAAAGGCTCAACCCACGGGGTCAAGTGGGAGTGTCTCTGATCGAGCCTGTTGTGCTCTCTACATTGCACCCCTTAACCCTTGTATGTATAAACCCTAGCCCTACTGCTTAGACGATCCAAACCTTCACACCCCAACACCTCGCAGCGAGGAGCCTTGTGTAGGCTTCGGTTGGAGGAGGGTGTTGGGGTGATTGTCGTAAACGTAACGCAACGTTCAGGGAATGCACTACTGATTCGCACCTGGACATTGCAGTTTCCGGGGTGTTGCCGGCTGAGGGCTTAGTGACTACGACCAAGGATCTGCTCAAAAAACCCAGAGAGAAGCCATCATAATTACTCATACTCTTCCTTCGGATGCCTTGTCATACCTACACTTTAACCCGAAGCCCTGCAGTGAAACCTTGAGTCTTGAGTCATGGTTTCGGGTTAAGGGAAGTTGCAAGCAGACCTACTGTCGGGGCCCTTAATAATTAGAGTAAGGCTTTGGTGTTGAGGGTTTAGAGATGTTTAGGGCTTATGGCTCGGGGTACCTTACTGGTATGCTTGAAACAATGAACCATCATGAATCGTAAAGCTACCTGCTTGAGCTTCTATACTACACCGTTACCTCCAAAAGAACCCTAAACCCTAGACCCTAGACCCTAGACCCTAAACCCTAAACCCTAAACCCTAAACCCTAGACCCTAGACCCTAAACCCTAAACCCTACACCTAGAGATCCGAGGCCTGAAAAGCCCATAGCCCTGGACTCCTGAACGACCGTTAAGCCCTGCAGTGTTAAGTACCCTAAACCCTAAACCCATAAACCAATGCGAGAGGGACAAACCCTAAACCCCTAACCCCCTGCTAAGTCTAAGTAGGAGGCAACAAAAACCCCTAACCCCTGTGAGTGTCAAAAGCCTAAACCCTAAACCCTAAACCCTAAACCCTAAACCCCAAACCCTAAACCCTAAACCCTAAACCCCAAACCCACAAAGATGCGAGTGACGAGGCGAGGCACTGCTCACCTCGCCCAAGTGCTCACCCCGCTAGGCCCGGTGTTGGCATCCTGACTGCAGTTTAGGGTTTAGGGTTTAGGGTTTAGGCCCTGCTGTTGAGTGGTGTTCGCTGGCACGCAATCCAAGCCCATGCTGCAAAGGGTTCAGGGTTTTGGTGCGTAGGGCGATTTAGGATTTAGGGTTTAGGGTTTAGGGGCTTGTCTGTATCTGGTGGGGCTTGCGATTTTGCGGCTGGGGTTTTGGGGTTTCGGTCTGAGGGTTTCCCTTGCAGCACGGAGGCTAAACGCTAAACCCCGAAAGTAGTTTTCGCTTGGATCGGCTCGCTTGGATCGGCTGTCCTATTCCGTTGGCCCTTCTGGTAGAACCCTTAGACTAACTTTTATATCATCTGGCCTCTCAGCCCTACCTAAACCCCGTTTCGCCTGTACAGTAACCGGTATAGTAGCCCTTGTGATAAGCCTTACTGAGCGATCCCTTATACTACCTTAACCTCTGATATCCCTTACAGTACTAACCCGAAGGGCCCTAAGTACGTATATGATGGGGGTTGCTTCCCCAAACCAATACTCGTATATCCTACTACGGAAATCCTGCTTTCTGCCATGTAGTAGGTTCTTAGGACCCTTTGGGTAAAGAACTGTTCCTCAGCTTCGTGGTGTTCAATGTGAAAGCCTCGAGCAACATGGCGATTTTGCAGCTCGAGGTTGAACCGAACCGGTCGGACAGGGACGCCTGAATAATATAGGGGCCTTAATCATTAACAGTTACCTGTGCTATGTTGGGGGTTCCTTACTATAGTTATAGTATCATGGGCCCCAAAACCCTATTCTAGTTATTAAGGCCCCTACATTAATCACCAATATTATTCCTTGGGGTTCCTGATTATAGTTATACTCATCGAACTATAATGTACCTCAACACCCTGCTCTAATTCTAAAGGCCCCTGTGCTATCAACCGGTCCCTTTGTCCAGGTACGGGCTACTTCCCGGTGACATCGTCGAATAGACCAGCAGCAAAAGATATCTGCTGAAGCAGCCGGGCCTTTGTCAGTCAAGGCCCTGCTTGACACGCAACTTAGGCCTGATTTCTAGTGACTTTTAGGGTTTAGGATTTGGGGGTTTCAGAAAATAGGGGACCCTAATACAGTACCCTAAATAGTAGGATCCTCATTATAAGGACTTTCAAATAGGATACCCTGATTTAGAAACTCCCATTTAGGGGGTTAGGGTTTAGGAAACTTAGGCCTGATTTCTGGTGCCATTCTGCCAGAAGCCGGCAGCCTGCACAGGTAATACTCCCAGCACTTCTATGCAGCAAGCAAGGGCTGCTAGAGGATCTTAGTCTCAATCATTAGACCTAAGGACATTTTTTAGTACAGAAGGTTCACAGCCTGGGCAGTGCAATAGGTGCCGTGTCGATGCCAGAGGCCGCGAAAATGTGGCCCGGCACACAAGCCTGCAACAATATAGGGGCCTTGATAATTAGAATTGAATAGGGTTTAGGGCTTAGGATGATTCGGGGCCTTATGAAAAACACCGAACAGTGTCTCGGGGTATGTTGTGGTATGATCAATGATTATTTTGTAAGTAGCCCGAGGAATGACATTGACAATGATCTAGGCCCCTATATCACCCACATCTGCGTATGCGACAGCGCAACGCCCTTGAAGGTTCGTGGCTTCAAAGAAGTGGGGCCATACATAAAGACCCGCAAGCAATTAGATCGAAGGTGGCATCATATGTGTACGAAGATGGAATGCGGATTTCCTGAATGTAAGACAACATATAACTGTTTTTTCTGACATGACGAAAGGACCTCCCAACCTGGTCTAGCGGGACCCAAATTGGCATTATGTGTAAGATACTGTTGATGATATAAGTCCTGCATTTCCAAGCTATGGGAATTGTGGTATATTCCTTATTATGGGTATGCAGGAATTATGTAATCAACCGTATGGCATCGAAACAGAGGAGTGAGCAGCCTTTTCCTCACAGCATCGGCTTCAGGAGCTGGTTTCGTGAGTGTTCGATCGCTAAACCGTACCGGTGGCCCAAAAAACGTGTGTTTTGGGGGGCTAACAGAGACCATACCCTAAACCCTAAACCCCTAAACCCATAATAAGGACCCCTCAACAGGCATGTTTTTCGGCTACATTTAACCCTTAAGCTTATGAAACGGTACGACCTAAGATTCCGACCGCCCGGATCGAAGCAGGACCTGCACAGCGCCGCGAGAAGTGGTCTCACCTTCATGGCTGGGATGGATTCGGGTTGGACTTTCTTGGACTAGAAAGGCCCTTAAGAGCAGGAAAAAAGCTTCTGGTAATAAGGACAACATTGGGGTCATTGGGGTCTAAGCAAGAGCCTTTCATTTCCTGAGGCCGCAGATCAAGTGGCTTTGCCAAGCAGTCCCCCTAAACCCCAACACAAGCAGGTATCGCCTAAAGTGTCCGAGTTGTGAGCGCCGAAACAGGGATACCCTTTCCGAAGTAGGAGGGAAAACTCAGGGTGCCTGTGCATTGTAGAAGCTCTCTAATCGAGAATACAAACCTGTCAAATAAGTAGTAATCTTTTTCCTTAGAGCTCCCCCAATATGATAGTACCGTAATACCCCCATGTGACTTTTTGTGAACAATAGCCCCTCTAGAGCAGGTGCCTTGTCAAACCGCACAGTAGGTAGCAAAGCTTCAAACAGGAAAAACTTTCTGGACAAATCTTGCAGGGTTGGGTTCCGCTAACGGGCCTCCATCATGTAATATACAATATACACTAATTGAGGAGTCGGGTTGCCACTTCATGCAATTCCTTTCCTGTTGCAAGGGTTTAGTATTGCTGTCCCGCGACGTCTCGGATTGCGTGAGGCCTTCTGAGAAGGATTGCGCAGACGTGTAATGTGACAGGAAAAGTGTCCGACTTGAAGATGTATGCTTCAGAAACCCCAATCGTCGGAAGTACCTATATGGGAGGGGGACTGGGTTTACATACGGTGATCCATGTCGCGACACGGTATTGGAAGCAAGTTTGTCCTCGAGCACGAAACCGACCTGCATTACCGGTCATAGTTGTGATTCCCAACATAGAGGACCTTCTTTGTACTGCGCAAGTACTTCGGACCCTTCTGCAAGCTCTGTTCATCCACCATCCCTACACACCTTGTCTCCGGCAAAGCCACAAAAACCGTACCCGATGACTCCTGTGGAGGGGTAAAGAAGGCGAGAGGGACGGTTTCGTGGACCGGACAGCACCCCACGTCGCATGTTGATGCAAAACCCTAAACCCTTTTTTTGCATCCGGGCTTGGGAAGTCGGCCGGGGAAAGACAAGAAAATCCCTAAACCCCTAAACCCTAAACCCTAAACCCCGAAAAACTTCATTCGCTCACACTCCAAGGGGGACTCTTTTCATGAATCGCCCAGGAAAGAGCGAGCTGCGGAGGCTGAGGCAGGGGCTGTGCCCTTTGTCGCGACATGTTCGGTTCCGTCCTCATTTGGGGGTTTCCGAAAATAGGGGACCCTAATCTAGTACCCCAAATCGTAGGATCCTTATTATAAGGGCCCCAATATTAGGGTACCCCTTATTTTCGGAAACTCCCATTTTGGGCAGAATGGTTCTTCCTTGGCGAGAGGCTGCGGCTGCGGAGCAGTCGCCGCATCACGACACAGTGCTGACAGAGGACCAGTTCTTCCCAATGGGGCCTAAGTACCACGATCGTAGATATTTTCGTTGATACTTGGGCCTTAGCCTTCGACGTATATACCATCATGGCCCCCAAACTATGATATCAATTATAAGTATGTGTGTATACATAACGACACACACACACGAATATATATATATATATATACACATACACATACACACACACACACACATATATATATATATATATACACATGTTTTTATACGCATCGTGTACTGGTACTTCAGCCCTGTGGGTTTCGGACTTTCAAAGGATTGAAACTGCTTTCGCATTCCTAGCTAAAGGACCACATGGCCCCGCAAAGTGAGGTTTAGGGTGGAAGGGTTTAGGGTTTAGAGGTACTTAAGACGGGGTGAGGGTTGCATGGGCGCTGGCCGGCACCTCAGTCCGTGCTGAAAAGAGGTTCAGGGTTTAGGGTTGCTTTGCATTGTGGAAGTCAGTGTTCAGGCGATTGCACAAGTCCTGGTGCAAAACAGGGTTTAGGGTTGGGAAGCCCGATCTGGTTACTGAGCCTGAAACACCCCAAACCCTAAACCCTAAACCCTAAACCCTAAACCCTAAACCCTAAACCCTAAAACGTTCCGAGGGTCCGCCGAGGCTTGCCCCCGAACCTGGAAGGTGAAGGGTCTGCATTAAGGGCTCCGCATGGGTTTCGGCAGCGCTGTTGACGGAGAAAGTGTAGGGCTTGTTTGTAATACGGTTTTTGGAGTTTGTTATGGGGTTTATAGGGGATAGGAAGTAGAATTCCCAAGTCAATAAGGCTTCGACCTGGGTACGAAAGATTCGCGGCAATTTTACAAGCCTTGCAAAACGAACCCCTGTACAACCCTTCTGGGATACACAGGAATACGACGCCGCAATGTTAAAGAGCTTCCCGCCTGCCCGCTGCAATTACTGTCAGCAGACCCTTTTGTTTCTGCTTAGGTTCGCTCAGACCTTCATACCAACTTTGAAATGGGTCCAACGCGCTCCTTAAAACCCCATAAACACCCGACCCTAGCTACTAAAAACCGTAAAGCCTTGCATCGTGAAGCCCTGAACCTCAAGACCCAGTAATACAGTATGAGGCCCATGAAAACCTCAACAACACTGTTGACAAGCCAACAAAAACCTAAAATCCCGAAACCCTTTTGCTTGAAGGACTTGCAGCAGGAGCCGCCTGCAGCCGAAAAAGAGGCAGGGCGACCGATTTCTCCCAAGAGTGCAAAGCTGAAACATTGAAGCGGCACCTAGCAATCTCGTAAAACCACGAATCACACCGACTACCACCTGCCTACCCTGAACCCCAAATCGTTTCGGGGGTGCATGACGACTTCGACATTTCTGGTGCTTCCAAAGCTCTTCAAACAAGCATTGGTTCTGGTGCGCGCATGGCAGGTGCACCCTGAGCCGTATGTCCTCAAACTTAAAGCTTAACCTTGCGAGGCATGCCCGAGTGTGAGCGCCGAAACCCAGACCTTTCAACCTTCCACGCGCCTTCGGCCAAAACTCTATGAACCTTAAATCCGAAACCCTAAACCTTAAACTTTAGCCCTATAAGCCCTGAATCCCAAACCCCAAACACTATAAACCCTAAAGTCGACACCCTCTTGGCCGGAAGCCCTCAACCCTACATGCGAAGCCGGAGGAGCACAGCTCCCCCGATCCGAAGGATGAGGGAGCCGAGAGCATCAACGAGGCCTTCTGTGCAATGTGTAGGCGTCCGAAGGATCAGAACAAAGCTTTGGGGCCACTGTAGGAAAAAATCCTAAAACTCTAAACCCGAACATACATAAGAACTTCTAGAGTGGCTCAGGGAGTTTGTAGTTTTAGCTGTTCAGGGTGTTAAGCTTTATTGTTTATGGCTCTAGCCCGCTTGGCCTTGGGGCTGTTGGTTTCGGGGTTTCGGGTTTGCGCCATGTAGTCCTGCAGGCCCGTTGCAAGAGGGTTTGAGATGTTTGGCACAGGTTTTCGGGAGAATGAAAACCTTGAAGGTCGCAAATTAAAAGTCGCCACCAGAAGTTCTGTGAACTGTTTTGGTTGAGGGCTTTGGTAATTTAGCGGAATTGCATCAGGGTCCTGATTCTCCGAAGTCCTGTAAGACTACGGTAAACTGTAGCACCCTAGAACCTAAACCCCGACAAGAGAAGTTTCGGGTTTCGGCAGATAGGAAGAGATCGGAAACGAGGTGCTCAACAAAAATCCACTACAAGTTAATGTCGGGGTCTGAATGATTACCTATACTATTTTGGGGGTTCTTTATTTTAACTAATAGTATAATCTACCCCCAAACTCTAAAAACAAATATTAAGGCCCTTATGTTACGACAAGTCGTAGCATCCCAGGCCGCTTCGGACGAAGAGGCAGAAGACGGCTCGGATGAGGCCCAGTGGGTTCTCAGGTTTCAGCCGGTCCGGAATGGGTTTAGCGTGAATGGGCGCGTGGCTTTGGGTGCTGAAGGGATTCAGGTTTAAGGAAAAGGGTCTCGGACGCTTTGAGGCACTTTAATTTGGGATGTAGGGATCCGTTGTTCGGGTTATATGAGGGCTTCGGGTTTAATCGAAATATTGCACTACAGTGTTCCTGCCATGGTAGCTAGATTCATGAAGGGTCCTGGTCTGCGCGGCTCTGGTGTTCGGTCCTGAGCCGCTTCGGGCGCTGTGGGCAGAATCCCGACATTTGTTCGCACCTGACCCTAAACCCTAAACCCTAAACCCTAAACCCTAAACCTGACCCCTCGTGATGCCCTCGCCTTCAAGTGTGTCAAGAGCGTGCTTTCTTCGCGTAGTAGTCGTTGGAGCTGATTTTAGGGCTTGGTTGTACGGATCAGAGTTGAGGGTTTCGATGTTTTTAAACCCTAAACCCTAAACCCTAAACCCTAAACCCTGTAGCTGTAGAGAGCGAAGGAGAGGGACAGAGAGAGAGCGAGAGGAGGCTTTGGGTGCTTCTTACCTACTAAACCCCGAACGCCAAACCCTGAATTCCCCAAACCCCGAACACATACCCCAGCCTAACCCCTAAGCCCCCAAACCCGAAGCCGCCAAAAGAACAAATCCTAAAACGCCCAAAACATCAAACAAAACATCGCAACCCTGGCCTGTTAACCCTCTAGAGCCCGAAATCCTTCCCCAAAAAGCCTAGAACCTGAACTGCCCAAAAAGTCCAAACCCCAAGGAATCCAACAGCCGAAACCCTAAACCCGAAACCCTAAACCACCTAACTTAACCAGGCAGGTGGAAAAGAGGTGACAAAACAAAAAGCCCTAAACCAAAACTAAAGCTGAAACCTTCTAAGCCATTCGCCTGCAGCAGGAGGAGATCCCAAAGGCTGGCACCAATCGGGCCTCTCGTGTTTGTTGCCCATATCGGAGCCGTAGTTACTCCCGTTTAGGGTTTAGGTTTTAGGTTAGTTGTTGGAATAGTTTTTTTTGGATTCCCGTTTAGGGTTTAGGGTTTAGGGTAGTTGTTGGAATAAGTCTTTTTTGGTGGAGGCCCGCGGGAAATGGCATAAGAAGGTATTCAGACCCCGCGGCATTGCTCAAAGGCTCTAAAGGGGCTTGTGATTCGACCTCACGGAGCAGAAGCGACTCTTGGTTTAGGGTTTAGGGTTTAGGAAAGTTTCGATGGCCGCTTTCCAGCATTCCGAATGTTTCTAGAAGGTTTCATGTGGCTTTACAGATCGGGTTGTAGGGTCTGTCTTCATATCATCTAAAGGAAGGTATATAAGGGCTTTCAGATTAGCTCCAGGACAGATTTGTGTCATGAGGTCTTTGGGGCGTTAGGGCGTTAGTGTTTTGCGATGTTTTACGGTTCTTATTGGACACTTTAAACTTTAGGGTTCAAGGACTTGGTGCAGTTTCGGACTATGGGGTTTGAGCTGAGATCTTAAGGTCTCTCGGGCTCTAGGGTTGTGCATCCCGGGTTTTTGGTACAACTAAAGGCTTCTGGGTTTTGAAACGTAGTTTTTAGGGCTTCAAGCCTTGTGAAGGGCTGGCTCCGCAACCCCTTAATCTTTGAAGCCTTAACCGCTTTTCCACGACCTCGACTTCCTTCACCCGAGCCCGGCCAAGTTGCCAGGTCTTCTCTCTTTTCAACCTGCCGCCCAATACCGACGACCTCGGGGAGGATATCGTGCGCGGCCCCCGGCAAGCCCTACAACCCCGAGAACAGCCCTTTAGCCCGTGACTCCAAGTCCTAGGCCCTAAGACCCCAAAGCAAGCCCCAAGGCCCTGAACTTCCACGACGAACTCCAGAGCAAGTAATGTAGGTGCCTAAAGAATTGCCTATACTATTTTGAGGGGTTCCTTATTATAACTACAGTATAATGGCCCCCCAAAACCCTATTCTAACAATTTAGGCCCCTATATTACGTCCGAACCCCGGACTTCCACGGTAGACCTCCAGAGCCCTCAATATGGAAAGGAAACCCTTGAAGCCCCCCTTATTAAACCCCAAACCCCTTGAACCCTAAACCCCAAAGCCTAAACCCTAAACCCCAAACCCTACACCCTAAACCCCAAACCCTAAATCCCAAACCCTAAACCCCAACCCTACACCCTGAACCCCCAAACCCCCCAAACCCCCCAAACCCCCCAAACCCTACGCCGGAACCCAAACCCTAAACCCCAAATCCCAAACCCTAAACCCTAAATCCCTAAACCCTACACCGGAACCCAGACTCAAACCCTACGCCGGAACCCAAACCCCAAACACTAAACCCCAAACCCTACACCGGAACCCTAAGCCCTAAACCCTAAATCCCTAAACCCCCAAACCCTAAACCCTAAACCCTAAACCTTACACCGGAACCCAAACCCTTCCCGGCCTTCGCAGGGACGACGCCATCGGCGTCATCACCGACACGGAGTTCCCGGCCCTCGCGGCCTTCCTGGGGATTTCGAACTCTGAGGCCTCTAGGGGTTTTAGGGGGTTATAAGGGTTTATAGGGTTTAGGGGTTTAGGGGTTTTAGGGGTTTAGGGGGTTATAAGGGTTTAGGGGTTTATAAGGGTTTAGGGTTTAGGGTTTTAGGGGTTGAGGGTTTAAGGGTTAGGGACTTGGGGTTTAGGGTTTAAGGGTTTAGGGTTTAGGGGTTGAGGGTTTAGGGTTAGAGGGTTTAAGGGTTCAGAGTTTATGGGTTTAGTGGTTTTAGGGTTTAGGGTTTAAGGGTTTAAGGGTTTATAGGGCTTTAGGGGTTTATAAGGGTTTAGGGTTTATAAGGGTTTAGGGTTTAGGGGTTTAGGGGTTAAGGGTTTAGGGGTTTAGGGGTTGAGGGCTTAAGGGGTTTTAGTGTTTAAGGGTTTAGGGTTTTATAAGGGTTTTAGGGGTTTAGGGGTTTATAAGGGTTTAGGGGTTTATAAGGGTTTAGGGTTTAGGGGTTTATAAGGGTTTAGGGTTTAGGGTTTTAGGGGTTGAGGGTTTAAGGGTTTAGGGGTTTAGGGGTTTAGGGGTTAGGGGCCTAAGGGTTTTAGGGGTTTAGGGTTTAGGGATTTGGGGTTTAGGGTTTAAGGGTTTAGGGTTTAGGGGTTGTGGG
>CAJNDV010037651.1:60532-71697 GCA_905221635.1 Symbiodinium sp. CCMP2456 | reverse complement strand
ACGACGACGACGACGACGACGAGCAGGTGTTTATTTGCGGCGTAGCCGATTCTGCTTTGTTCCAATCATATAATAAGGTCAACATGATCAGAATATGCCTAGATTATAGCGCCACGCCACTCCCCGCTGTTTAGTGTGCTGGGGTTTTTTGGGACCAGACTAGTGCTAGTATTCCACCAAAGCAACAGAATCCGTGTTCTGCGAGCCAGGTTTAATAATCTCCTGGCTGCTGCCGCTGGCGATGCCAGCGGTGGTGCACTTCTCGTATCTTTGGTGGCAGTGGATGTTGGGAACGGTCTTGTCATCAAACTGAAGCAGATTTCCAGTGGTTAAAGCTGGCTTTCGTGGCTCTTGCCACCTTCAAGTCATAGCACGACCGGGACACTGCTGGAGAGGTGAGGCCTTGTCATTTTGGGTTCAGGCCGTGTAAGCACTGATGGTTTCATGTCGAACGCAGCATAGGTCCATCGCCATATAGGGCGTTCATTCACCGTGGTAGCCTTTATGACTTCAGAACGCTTAAGGCTTGGGCGTAGACCTCTAAAGCCTGAACCCTAAAGGGGTAGTTCTCTAAACTAGGGTCCCTTTTTGGGTTCCCAATATAGTACGGCACCCTTATAAAAAGGACCCTAAAAGGAACCCTAGTTTAGAGAACTACCCAAAGCCTTCAGGCACTAACCCGCAACAGCTCTTTCCATGCGAGGCGATCGACATGGAGTTCCCAGGCTTTCTTCGACAGGCCCGGCCGCATACGTAACGGGGCTTGGGGTCTAGGGATTGGATAATAACCCAGAGAACCCAATACCCCTTAATTAAGGAATATACCTTAAATTATAGGGGCCTCAATAATATATTTTAAGGTATATTCCTTAATTAAGGGGTATTGGGTTCTCTGGGAATCCAGTCGAGGGCCCATGTGCAGTTCTGAGCAGGCATAAGTGAGGTGTACATGTAGGTAGGTATGGTTCTCACCCCACTGCAAGTTGTTATGCCGCTATTTTTGTTTACCTGCAAACCCTTCACAACGTGTACTTGGCTTGGCAAACCATATAATGTCCCACAGCATTAATAAGCCATGCTCACAGGAGCCACGCAGTGGAGCCCGCTCAGCGCGGTACCAGGCTCTACGCACCTCGACAGGACAGGAAAGCACTTAACAGACGCCTTTCTCTCGGTGTTCAGAACGTAAGGTAGGGCTGGAAGGTTTAAGCATAGACCTCAGCATCGTGGCATGTTGGATTTTGGCAGGAAGGGCGCTGTAATATAGGGGCGCCTTAATAATCACTGTACCTATACTAGTTTGGGGGTTCCTTGTTATATAATTACTGTACAACGGGCCCCTATTCTAATTATCAAGGCCCCTACATTACGCCAAGATGTTTGCTGTTGTTAATCTTCTGCTTTTCCTATGTTCTGCAGAGCTGAAGGTGATAGATACGTGCGTTGCAGTTGAGAGTTGCCAGTCACTGGCTTAATGTTACATTAGGGTTTCTTGCTCTGGAAGCTTTTCGGGTGCCTGCTTCCTTTCCGCAGCTCTTGTGCGATGCATATCGCCAAAAGACAGCATAGTATGAAATGAAGTTCCCATGCAGGCCCATGCAGCGATTAACCTGCAGTCTCCTTCATCGGTCGCCCAGGGCTCACAGTGAAAGGGCATTCGAAGCGGTTTGGAGTTTAGGGCGTATTTACTGTTGAAGCATCAGGCCTAGTCACAAATAGGCTTACTTAGCGGAAGCTTCAAAGTTGCTTTAGATGGGTTGGGGGTCATGGGTGGTCATAACTGGGGATGTGAGTAACAGCATAGCAACAACCACAGGAATATGTCTACATACTTTTTTAGGTCCTGTTAGAGGCAGCAGCGCGCTTGCACGTTTGATCTACCCATGGCTAACCCTACAGACTGTTGGAAAGAGGCAGTTGGGCTCCTTTATAGCATAATTATAATAGGGAGCCCAGGAAGTAGTCTTGGTAATTCTGTTATTTGGGCTTCTACAGGAAAGCTCCTGACCCCCGGTGGCTCTTGCCGCTTGATGTTTCGGAGGCTCCGACGACATGGGGTATTGGCAATTGGCAGTTCCAAGCAATTGCCAAGAAGATGGTGCAAGGAAGAGGAGTTTAGGATGTATAGCTTCTGTTGGATGATCTCGTTTGAAACTCAATACGTAGCAAGGGCCAGTTTCATGACACAGGACTGACACCTCGCAGGGAATCCGTTGAAAGCTGTATTAGTGCCCTGGAAATCAGTCCATGCCTCGAAGCCCTATGCCATAGCTCCCCTCCGTGTCGATAAATTTGCAACCCCAGACCGTCCCAAAGCTAACCCCAGGTGAGAATGTCGATCGCCTTCGTTTGATCCAGTTGGGAGCAGCGGTGGCAGATGCCAGACAGCAACGTTTTAGTCCTGGGCTTTGATGCGTTTTGGGCTTGGCTCGAGGGCTTACTGTATGGTATATGACAGTTTCAAGAAGCCCCAACCTCTAGTCTCTCGGATAGTTGCATGCTAGACAGAACAGACCTCCAAAGTGCCACCCTAACCTCCCTAAACCCTGAACCCCAAAACTCTTTAAAACCCAAACCCTAAAGTCCTAAACCTCCAGAACCCAAAACTAGATGCGCTATCGGGCTGTGGGCTTGGGATAGGGGTTCGCAGGATTCCGGCCGAAGCCCCATTGCAGGGAGTCTTGGAATGTTTCTATAATCTAGGGCTTTGGTTTAGACACTGCTGTAGTTATAATAAATACGGAGGCCTAGGGAATCATATTGGCATGGTAGGTCGGACCCCTAAAGTCGCGGAAACGGGGAGCTCACGAGCCAGGAAGCAGAACATGCACGTAACGCTGTTGGAACCTAGAGGCTTAGAGCAGTTGTGTGGATAGTACACGCTGAAGTCTATGGTCTCCCTCGAAACTCCCGGCAGCCGCCGAGGACGCAGATGGAACGGTCCGAGGGGCGTGGAGCTTCAACCTCAAGTGGCTCGCCCATGTTTTTTTCTGGATTTTGGGCTTTGGTTTCGGGTTGTGTCTTTGGGGTTTGGGGTTTTGGTCTCGGGTTTTGGTCCTGGATTTCGGTTTTGTCTGTGGGCTTGAGCTTTGGTGCTGGGTGAAGAGTATAGGGATTAGGGTCTATATGGGGTTTCATTTGTTTAGTACAAGGCATTAAGAAGGGATTCTTTTGAAAGCTCCTGTAGAGATTTTGGTCAGGGTTCGTCTATATGATTTTGAGGTTTAGGGTTTGGGGTTTTTGGGGGTTTAGGGGGGTTAGGGGTTGGAGGTTTAGTAGTTTTAGGCATGTAGGGTTTGGAGTGCGTTTGGGGTTGAGGGTGTTTTCTTGTCTTTGGTGCTGTACTTCCTTAGTAGCCAAGAGCCACTGCCTTTGCGGGATTTCTGTTTCATGTCCAGAGGGTTCAAGTTCCAATGCATCTAGAGAGTATCAGAGCACTTACGAAATAGCTCAAAGCCATTTCTCAAGTTGTATCCTCAGGTTCTATCAGAAATCGCAGTTACATGATGAAGTGGGGGATCTTGCCAAGGGAGTTTGAGGATACTGCGCAACATACCATCTGAGGCCTGAGCCATTGACACCAAACCCTAAACCCTAAACCCCAACACCGCTAGAGTTGCCCGGGTCGAGGTTCGACATCGACGCCACCACGACAGCAGTTATGGGGGCTGTGAGTGTGCTGAATCTGGCATCCGTTGTAAACTAGGGCTTAGGGTTCAGGGTTTAGGGTTTAGGGTTTAGGCGAGTGCTACGAGGGACATTGGCCGGGCGAGCTCCAATCAAGCCCGTGTAGAAAGGGTTTAGGGTTCAGGGTTTAGGGTTTGGGGTTTAGGGTTTGGTGAAAAGGGTTTGGGGCTTAGGGTTCAGGGTTTAGGGGACATGTTGACTGATTCTTGGGCAGCTTTGGGGACCATGTCGAGCCACTTAGCCGTCGCTTTCCCACCCAGACTCTGTGGAGTTCTATTCTACCCTGTGTTTTTTAGAAGCCCCAGTCGCGATTCAGAGCATACAAAACCCAAAGCGACAAGCCCCAAGCCAAAAAGCCGTGGGGTTGCGACTGTCATCAGCCTAATCACCATAACTACTCAGACTCCGAAAAGCAAAATCTATTTAGACCCTTAGGCAAAAATCAACAACGCCGAATTAATATAGGGGCCTGAATGATTACCAACACTATTTTGGAGGCCCCGTGTAACTATAGTATAATGGTCCCCAAAACCCTATTCTAATTATTAAGGCCCCCTATATTAAGCCGAAAACCCTACGAGCCCTGAGCCCCAGCCCAAAACCGACCTTGAGGTTGACCTCCACACAGAGAAGTCCATGGCCTTCCTTCGTGCCGCACGGGGGCTCAGGGGTGGGGTGGCAAGGTTTAGGGTTAGGGTTTAGGATTTAGCGATTTAGGGATTAGGATTACAGTGTTAGTCGGCGGACGAGTGGCTAACTACCAGGCGTTCTTGCTTGCAAGCCTGCAGCAAAAGGGATTAGGATTCAGGAAATATCCCTTACCCAGTGAGGGTTTTTGTGTTGTATCAAAGAGTCATGGGGCTTTACACGATAGAAAGTAGTTCCACTTGCAAAAAGGTGCAGCAGGTTATCGATTCCTAACTTGTACACCCATCTCTACAGTCTCCGCTTGAAGAGTCTAGCCTACACCTGAAAGCCAAGAACCTCAAGAATCCAGGATGCGCCACTTCCTTGCGTGTGGATTTAGGATTTACGGCATATCCCGCCCCTCCCAAAGTCCGAAAGCTTCAACGACTAAATCAGAAGTCCTAGGACGCTGAGCTGCCTCAGGGTAGCCCGAAGCTTGGAGTTGAGGGCATGGAGTTTTTGTTGGGTTTGTTTCTGTCCAGCTTAGAGTTTGCCAAAGCGCGAAAGCCCTATGTAAACCCCAAGCTTCGTCATCCCGGAGCCTCGAGCCCCAAAACTCCGAAACTTCGAAGCTCTCGCTGAAGCTCTTCAGGCAGGTCTGGACTTTCCCCGCCACAAGAAGGAGGGGATCGATCCAGGCGCGAGCTTCCCCTAACCCCCCAGGTACCTACTACATAGGGTTTAGGGTTTAGGGTTTAGAGCCCCTAGGGCCCTATATAGTAGGTACTTGGAGGGTTCGGGTTCTGGGGGTTGAGGGAAGTGACTATGGTCAAGTGTTCGTCCTGGCGGAGTCGCAGCAGGCAAGTTGCAAAAGGGTTTAGGGTTAAGGTTCGGGGTAGAGGGAGTGTAGGGCGCAGGGCTTCAGGACCTCTGTTGTGGATTTTTTGGTGGTAGCCCCGGGGCCTCAACAGAAGCTTGTCGCACATCATATCCGCCCGACGTCGTCCTTCTGACCAGCGTCCAGGAATGGAAACCTGTGTAGAGTTGTTTTTCAAAATGTCCCTCAGCTGACGCCATCACCTCAGAACCCTAAACCCTAAACCCTAAACCTCAGAACCCTAAACCCTAAACCCTAAACCTCAGAACCCTAAACCCTAAACCCTACAGGATCTGTTTAGCGACATCGCAGGCACAGGGATCGTATTGCATTAAGCGGCCCACGGCCCCAAGCGCGCTTGGTGAAAAGAGGTGAGCCAAAGGGCTGCACGGAAAGACTATCGAACCCCCGAAGTTCCAGGTATAATCAATAATATATAACATATATATATATAGACATACACACAGACTACAAAGCAATACTAACTATATATATATATATATACATACATATATATATATATATATATTATACACATACACATATGGTATCATATAATGAATATGATATGATCTAGTACAATAGGTCTTAGAGGTAGCATCCCCGCAGCCCTCAGATGGTTTAGGCTTTATCGGGTCCCTGCCGCTCAGTCGTCCTGGGCCAGAAACTCGCCAACTCATCCTTGGTCGGACCACGGGCACCCTCTTGGGTCACATTCGCAGGCCGGTATGGGCACGCACCGATCGGAAAGTTCATGGATGGTTGGTTCCGAGTGCAGAGAAACACAGAGAAAGAAGACAGTGAAGAAGAAGAAGAAGGAGGAGAAGGACGAGAGTAGACAGGATAATCTGTATGCCTGTATGTGAAGATCAGTATAAACTTGGAAAACACACATGTGCTCTTCTGTCTTCCTCTCTCTCTCTCTCTGTCACTCCCTTTCTTTGTGTCGATTTTTCACGTGGACCGGCAGAATCCGGCAGGAATGAATGTCTCAAATGGTAATATAACAGATTGTTTGAACCAGTTGATGTCATGACACAATCAGAGTTTCTCTCTATGTCGTCAACCATGTGGGCATCTGTGCCGTCGGATCCGAGATGACATCTTGAGATCCATGCTGGAATTCGTCTTTTGCCCGGCAGGATCTTGATTCTTAGATTGTGGACTGGCAGCACGGACATGCATACATGCATGTATACCCGCATGTGCACACACGCACCCACGCACGTACATGCAGATGTACAGATGCACCCACACCCACACATGCATCTCTACCTGTATGGACTTACACGTACGTCTACGTATGGCATGGTATGGCATGGCACAGCATGGTCTTGCATCGTAATCTGCTGCTGTTGCACATGTAGATGCATGGATGGGTGGACGAATGGATGTATGCACGCATGCAAACAAGAAATACATGCACGTTTATGTATGTATGTAGCCAACATCCTGCACCCCGAAGTCCTGAGCCGTTGAAGCCATCAGCCTCATACGCCATCCTCGCAGTTACAGTCACAGCTGCACTTGCTGCAGGTTCATATGATCTTGCGTACCTTCTGAAGCTGCTGTGACTTGGGTTTAATCCGAAGCCTCTTCACTCGATTTCCTCCAGATCGTTGGTGGCTTGAACTTCTAGAAACGTTTGCCTTGTGGCTTGCTTGATTTAGGGTTACAACGATGGCTAGGGTCCTGGAAACCCTAAACCCTAAACCCTAAACCCTAAACCCTAAACGGGTCCTGGGTCTTCGACTGCATCCCCACGGTCGTGAGCAGTGGCCCTCTGCCTCGAAAACCTGCAGACCGCTGACGTCTCGCCCTTTGCAAAGCCCTAAACCCCCAGGTACCTACTATATAGGGTACTAGATCCCCCAGGGCCCTATATAGTAGGTACTTGGGGGGTTAGGGATGGGGTGACAGCTCCATGCTTCCCCCGTGGTGTCAGCAGAATTCGGATGCAAAAGTCTCACCAAGGACCGCAGGGCAGCCGTTGCCACGCGACTTCCACAGCTTTGACGTGCAACTGGGCATGTACTGCCGCCGTCTCAGCAAGCAGATAGGTACCGAGCAGCTTCACGATGCCTTGTCCGCTGTTGTGAGATCTCGCGCGATACGTCAGGGCTGTTCAGGGAGAGCCGCTGCATGTCGGTGCTGCTAGTGTTTGTGATTGGAGCCGTGTTCTGCCCGAAAAGTGGCGAGTATCGGCCACTAAGAAGTCACTCTTTCTTTTGCTTTCAGCGTTCCTCCTGGCCCCTCCTCGCCTCATGCTGCGCCTTTGGGCGGTTGCTTCGGCCTTGTCGCTTTGCAGCGGCGAGAGCCTCCCAGAAGACGTCCTAGAGTTCAACGATGAGTGTGCAGAGGGCTCTTGCGCCTTGAATGCCTTGCAGCATCGGCGCCAACCAAATGCATCGGAAGAAGAACATGCTTATGGTTCGGAAGAGGAAGTTCTTCAAGCATTCAAAGAAAAGGAAGCCGTGCCGCCCGGCTCACCCAAGTGGATTGAGTGTGATCCACTCTGCCCAGAGATGCCGGTGCCTTCAGATTCTTCGGACTCCTTGGGCGCTGGACCAGAGGAGGATGACTTGGGATCCACGGGCCTTTGGCATGCAGGTGCGAATTGCTGGTACCGATGCCATGGAGCCGGTTCGTGTTCCAACTACTGTGGACCCGGGAATTCTTGTTGCCGCTGGCATGCACGCTATGATCCACCGGCCTGTCGTTCAGTGAGGTGGTGGCCTGCCACCTGGCCGAAGATTCCGTGTTCCCAGAGACTCCAATATCCCTTAATATACCTTAGGAGTATTCCTTTATTAAGGAATATTGGAGTCTCTGGGTTGTGGTAATTTGCCAACGAGGTGGTCATTCAGTCTCGGGTTTTGCATCAGGGTCTTTGTGGCCGCACTTGCGGGTGTTCTCATCATCGCTCTCTGTGCTCAGGTCGTCTGCACATACCATATTCGAGCATGGCTTTGTTTACGCGCAGCATATGTCTGTCTGTGTGTATGTATGCATGGATGTACGGATGAAGGCATGTATGCATGCATGCATGCATGCATGCATGCATGCATGCATGCATGCATGCATGTGTATATGTATATGTACATGCATATGTATGCGTATGTGTATGTGTATGTATTACTATATGCGGTTTTTGAATGGAACCCCTGTGCTCCAAGGTTATCCACTGGCACACCTGCGTCGCGACAGGTCACTCGCATCACAGCCCTTCTCCACCCCCTTCCTCGTCTTCTTCAGCCTCCGGATCTGACAGCTGTGCGACTTCTGGCAGCACTAAGAGTTCAAGATTTAGGGTTTAGGGGTTTAGGGGTTTAGGGTTTAGGGTTTAATAGTTCAATTCAGGTTTGCCTACAGTTCCGTTCTGCAAGCACGGAAGTTTGGCACAGTTATATCTGGGCTTCACCGACCGGAAACGTCACACAGTACAGTGTTCGTTGGTCATCAAGCTTCTGTTACCTGTGTCAGTGAAAACATTCTAACTGAAGCTGTGTCTTCGTGCATGCCCGCATACCTTACCTAGCTTCCTTGCCCTGCTGTGCCCTGCCTCACTTCATCTTACCTACTTATATTTGCATGCATGCAAACATGCATACAAGCATACCTGCAAGCATACAGGCAGAACGACACATGCATGCATCCACAAATGCATGTAGACATACACATTTTTTATGTGAAGGTTCGCGTAGTTTGCTTACGACTACGAAGGCGGTTGCTGCTAAGGTGAAGCTTCGGCAGAGGGATGAGCACGTACTGAAGAAGGGTTTACTTGGAGGATCATGTGACTTGGTAAGTAAATAGGGTAACTATACTTCTAACTACTTTTTACTCAATGAAGGCACTTACAACCTTACTCAGTTCCTCTTTCCCATGATCCTCCAAGTAGGGTTTACGCCAGGCAATCCAAAGACTTTGAGGCATTAGCATTGCGTTTTCGCCAGACTAACAGCCACTAACAGGCAACGGAGAGCTCGAGAGGCATTCGATGACTTGGTTGTCGTGGGGTTAAGGGGTTTAAGGGTTTTTTCTTCAGGGTACCCGGCAGTCGCAATAGGCCTGGATGCAAAACAAGGGTTTAGGGTTTAAGGCTTATGGGAGTTAGGGTTTAAGGTTCAAAGTTTAAGGGTTTTAGGGTCTAAGGCTTAAGGGGTTTAGCGTGGCTTGCTGAGCAATTGTCGGAAGGGCAGCAGACGGTCAAAAAGGAGAAGCTGAATCAAGAAGGCACCCGAAAAAGGTATTTAACACAAAAGCAGCGGCCGGGTATTCGGGCTAATCTTTGTTGTGCCTTGCTCCTATTCGGTGCTTCGTTTTCCCCTGTTCTACCTTCCATTACCTTCCTTGTTACCTCTCCCTAACCCCCCAGGTACCTACTATATAGGGTACTGGAGCCCCTAGGGCCCTATATAGTAGGTACCTGAAAGGTTAGGGTCTTTCTAGGATACACATAGCGTCTGACCGAGCAATCCTGGCTTAAAATATCCATTACTTTTTCCTGAACCCTAACCCCCGGTGCATCACTGTGGTCACCGTGGGTGCCCACTCCAGGTGAGTGGCTATAACCTTAACTTGAGCTGATCAGGAAGAGTACCATATACCTCTTCATAAAGCTGAGCTGTGCCAATGTCGGGTACAGTCTTCATCTCGGGTTTGGGCCTTCTTCTTTGCCTGAGTGTTCCTATTGAGGCCTGATTTGGCTATAGTATAAGATCCAGGGCTCATTAAGAATAGCGAATATTTCTTGAGCATTTGCTATAGCACCATAGTCTAAGCTTTTTAAGAACAGTTTTTGAATTGTGGGTCTACGGGTTCGCTGGTTGCAGCTTCTATGACTGCGGGAGTGGCATGTGTCGTTGCCGAAGGGCAGATTCGAAGATCCGAGGAACCGTGCTGCAATGGGAGATGTGATTACCGTCTACCACCAGGCCGGGTATGTCAAGTTCAGCGTTTGGAGCTAAGGGACGTTTTCAAGGCTTGCTCTCGGCTTAAGCTTTCTCCTAACCACCATGCTAAGTCTTAGTTGAAGTTCTGCAAACGTCGTCATGGCGCCATTGCTCTATGATGGCAACAATCCCAGAAGTATGAATGCCGCATTCTTTCAGTAGTCGTGATGCCTGTGCCACGAAGCTGGCGGTGCAGCGACAATCACTGCACAGAATCAACAACCGCATTCGCAGTAATAGTGCAGTGCATGTGGCACCATCATAAACGAAACATAAACTTGCTGGTGTGAAAGAGCTCCAGCTAATATCAAGAGCAACTGCAACCATACGTCCGCAGCCCTGGCCCCCAAACGTGTTTCCCTGCAGACTGGTTGCAACATCGGCCCACAGATGCCCGGCTGTTATGTTAAGGGGTTTGGGTTCATGCAGCAAAAGGAGTTAGGGCTGCTGTCGAAAATGCCAGCCGTACATGGCGGGTTTCTCAAAATGAGGTACCTGGCAGGGTTCTTTCTTTTGAAACTACCTGTTGGGTTCTTTGTTTGATCGAAACTCAATGTACCATCGACCCTATATGGGCAAGGCTTCGGAAACGAAAGGATGTGGTAAGCCTATACACCGCATACAGCATGTAGAAGAATACCCTCGACCTCCTTCGTGCACTAGAGTCGGTGACAAGGTCGATTGGAACAGTGGGATTTCTGTTTCCGCCTGCTTCCCAAGCCAGGGGTAAGGCCGAGCTTCGTAGAGGAACTGGCCGCAAAACCGTGCAAAGACCTTATAGAACCCGTGGCTACGACGACTACGATTGAAGCAGGGTTGAGAGTTTGCGCAATATTGGAGTAGACTAAGTTTTCTTTACGTGCATCCCTAAACCCAGAGAACCCAATACCCCTTAATTAAGGAATATACCTTAAACTATAGGGGGCCTTTATAATAGGATTTAAAGCATATTCCTTAATTAAGGGGTATTGGGCTCTCTGGGAGCAACCTAAAGTCCTAAAGCCCTAAACCCTAAAGCC
>CAJNDV010037651.1:19744-44733 GCA_905221635.1 Symbiodinium sp. CCMP2456 | reverse complement strand
GTTCCCAGCAGAGGCTCTTGCAGGCTGGATGCAAAAAGGGTTTGTGGCTTTCGGGTTTAGAGTCTACTTGGAGGCCCAGGGGACTTAGTAAGTCGGTTATAAGTAGAGTTATAATTGGGGTAACTCCATTTAGTGGACTTATAACTCTACTTATAACCTACTTACTAAGTCCCCTGGGCCTCCAAGTAGGAGTGCTCTGATTGAGACTCTAAGGTTGTGGGGTTAAGGCTTCAGGGATTTCGGTCGCAGGGTGGTCCCAGCCACGTCTTCCCAGAACCTAGCTATAGGGTTGAGTGTTTAGGGGTTTAGGGGTACTTTCTGAAGTTCAGGCTCAACTTGTCCTCTCTCACTGTTGACCCTGCTTATCACTATCCGCTAACCACTATTCGTCATGATCGCCCCGAAAGCCCCTGGCCGTCTGAGGAGATTGCGACTGGAAGCAATGCCGAGCTCTAACGGCACCTGACGGGGGAATATACATATATCTCTGTATACATATATAAACAGAGCGAGAAAGTATTAACAGATCTATTAATGAATATATAATATGCATACATTGTCTAAATATAACGTACAATATTGTCTTCGATTCTGTTTAATACATGATATGAGCTTCTTTCACGTTCTCACGGCATGCAGGATGTCATGCTGCGATGCCGACTGCTACTGCTTCCAACATCCGAATCCCTGAAGATTCAACAGGCAGAACTTCACCAGTAGGATACTTTCTTACATTAAGCATATTATGGTATGGTATAGTAGTATATTATCCCAAACCAAGGCATATTATGGTATAGTATCGCTTTAGCTTCCGATGTGTATTGGACCCCAGACTGAGATGTCCAAGTTGCAGTCGGCGCTCACATAATTTCGGGAAGTGCGTCGAACCTCGTGTTGAAGGCCTGCTGTAGTTCCGCAGGTCGCCGCGACGTCGGAGATTCCTTACATGGGTAGTTCTCCAAATGCGGTTCCCTATTGAGGTCCCCAATTCAGTACGGCACCCTTATGAAAGGAACCCCAAAAGGGACCCTAATTTAGAGAACTACCCACATAGTTGTCCGAAATGGGCGGGGATGTCTTACCCTGTAGCGATCAATCAGATCGTGAACTTGGCAAAGCCCTGCCCTTATGAAGCGGTTCCCTGGACCGGCTTGTAGAATCGTGGGCTTGATTAAAGACGGGTGTACAGCCACACGACCTCGAGAGCTTCGAGCCTGTTTATGATGTATGGGTGCCGGTTCAGGATGAAGCATGGGAGTGGGCTGAGGATCAGCATCAAGAGTAGTAGTATCAGAAGTACTTTAGTACTAAGTAGCTAGTAGCTGTAGTACTCGTGTTAGTATAAGTATCAGTACTTGCACAGGTCTAAATACTATATTGTTAATATTCAAGGTAGGTTCTTATTCCGAGACGCCGATGCAAGATACGAGGCAGGTTGAGCCTACAAGGTCTTGTAGCCACGTCCCTGGTTCAGCTCAGAATCTTATGGCCTACTTGTTCCAGCTGGGCGGTGGAAAAAAGTGATTCCCGTGACTCTTTGAAAGTCTCGCCTGCTGGTAGCGCGGGCTGAACGATACACTCTAGATGTGGAGACAAGAGAGGCAAGGACGGGGTATTGCGCATGTTGACAGTGTCGAAGTCGTGTCTCAGAGCGTGCACAGTTCAATTGATCGTGATCGGCCTTGTTCGAATTGGTTTCCTTACATAGCCCTTTTTGAAACGTTTCTCACATAGCGAGTGCTTGGTTAGTCCTCCAGTCAATATGCCGGTCACTTGTAGCTTGTTTCCGTGGGCCAGGTCGCAACCACAGACTTCTAGTCCGAGAGAGAGAGAGAGAGAGAGAGAGAGATGGATGGTCCTAGAAGAGGTCCCCAACTGAGGTATAAACCTAAATTCTGTACCCCTTCTGCAAACTTCATATGCAGGAGCTCCCCGAACCCTTCGGGGCTGAGGGGCTTCGATTCCTGGAGAGGGCTCGCAGACTTTGCTTCTACCTAGATGGACCCTTTTGGAGAGGACTTTATAAGCAAGTGTACTCCGAACGGCCACCCATTCAGAGCCACCTTTTGTTTCAATTTGTTCCTAAACCCTAAGCCTTAAACCCTAAACCCTAAACCCTAAACCCCTAAACCCTAAACCCCTAATGCTGTAAGTCCTAAGCCGCCAACTCCGATCCGCCCCCAAACCCGTCAGAGTCCCAAAGTGCAGAATCCAAGCTTCGAGAGCTTCGAGGTCAAGTGTTCCAAGCGACCCATTATTTTAGGGTTTAGGGTTTAGGGTTTAGGGATTAAGGCTTAGGGTTTAGGGTTTAGGGTTTATCTTCTCTTCGCCGCTAAGGGGCCTTCCGCCGATGGCCCACCACGTCCACCAGGTGCCTGACAGCAAAACGGTTCGACCCTTTCGGGTTTAAGGTTCATGGGGCCTGGACCCTTGAGCTCAAAAGAGCTGAAAGGCCCCTTATCTTAGCGTTCTAAGTTCCATCATGTCAACTCGTCGGGCCCATTTAGGGCCTATAGGGTTTAGGGTTTAGGGTTTACAGGTGCCTGAATAATGACTTATGTGGGTACCCTCAGGGTTCCTTGCAAGATGTTTCCACTTGCGTGGTTTAAACCGGCAGTGGCGTGGTTTTCGCTTTTGGAGCTGCAGGTTGTAAATCGACGAAGTGTGCTCTACTACACATGGGTGGTTCTCTAAATTAGGGTCCCCTCTTAGGTCCCCAATATAGTACGGCCCCCTTAAAAAAAGAACCCTAAAAGGAACCCTAATTTAGAAAACTACCCACATGACTTGACTTTGGGAAGCTGGCATTTGGCATGTGAAGGCGGCTTTTGTCACATCAAGTCAAGCTACGACGGAACCTGCACAAATCTGTGGAAGCCGACAAACAACAACCACACCACATGTGTAATGGCTCCACTTGTGCTGCTCCATCAAACAAGCAGGTCTGTGTGAAAATAGTTCTGAAGATGTGGTTTTAAATGTAACAAACGCGTTCGTTTCTCTGAGAAGCCGCCTTGACTCAGACATGGAAGCAACACGATTTTGTATGCCACTGGCGGGCAGGGTGAGTAGAGGATTGACTTAAATGGCAAGATTAAGGGATTGGGTTCGGATTGGGTTCGGCCTTGCAGAAGTTCCGGCACATTCGATACAAACCAAAAAAGTCTAAGATTGACCGCGTTTGAACCCTCCAAATCTGCGAGTCTTGCGTCGCGGCATCCAGTGGAAGAGTTTCGGAGTTCAGGAGGGCATGTGCACTGCAGCCCCTCCTCAAAAATGGCATGTTTTCCTGGTTAGCGTTTCTAGGTTTGACTTCTTTTGTGGTTTGTCATTTGTTGTGTTCTACGAGGGCAAACCCTGCTGCAGGTCTTGTGACACAGCCTTGGTTTCCCAAAGCCTTCCAAAAGAAACAGTGGATGGGGATATGAAATGACACATGACTACATATGTGTGTATTGACTATGTACCTATATAAACTCACATAACACGCACACATGCGTGGTCTCTCTTTCTCTCTACTTACTTGTCTATCTATCTACGCAACCATCTATCTTTCTATGCATGTCTGTATACATATATTGTACACGTACACATATGCATCTGTATACGTAAACAAACACATACATATGCATATGCATATGCAAATACATATACACAAACAAATGCATACATACATGCATACATGCATGCATACATACATTCGTACATACATTCATACATACGTACATACCTACGTACATCCGTATGTACATGTACACATGCGTACATGCAAACAATGCCTCATGAGCAAGAAATGACCTTCCGCCCGAGGCGCCCCAGAGCCCTTGGCATCCTGCGGCCACTTTTCACAAGTCTCATAGGGGTTTAGGGTTTCGGTTTTGGTTTAGGGGTTTAGGGATTCGGTTTTGGTTTGGGGCTTAGGGTTTCGGGCGCAGTTTAGGGCTTAGGGTTTCGGGCTCAGTTTAGGGCTTAGGGTTTCGGGTTCAGTCTAGGGCTAGGGTTCAGGGTTTCGGGTTAAGTTTAGGGTTTAGGATGAAGGGCTGGGGACCGGGCTGCTGTGCACGAGGCCTGCTGTAAAAAAGGATGAAGGGCTAGGTCAGGCCAGAGGGATTTGGTTTGGAGAGCTGGGGCGGCTGGATTCAAGGGCCGTTGAAGTTTTGGACTTAATTTTTGGTCGCTTGCAGGTCTCCTGTTTGGAATGGAGGTTGAGGAGTTGTGGGGCATGGGGAATGGTTTCTGTCCAAAGGGTTTATGGTTTGCCATTGCCTGCAAAGTTTTTTATCTCAGGCGGCTTCCATCCCATCATTGCATGGCGGTGTTCCGCCACTCAGTCTGCAATTGGTAGCGTGATCCCCCCATGACTATGACGTCCGAGACCATATTCCTAAGATACGAAAAGAGTAAGTGCTCCGGCTGTTCCAAGCCAACTTCTGTGCGATGCTGGCTTGGGAGCAGCACGTCAGTATAGGTTTTGCAAGCTTGAGCTGAAAGATCTTACGGCTTTTGTTTTCTGAGTAATCGTGCGCTGGGCTCCGGTGCTTTGGTAAGCAGATCCTACCTAAACCGTAAACCCTAAACCCTAAACCTGGTCACTGGGGAACCGTGGGCAGCTCACGGCGCCTGGCCAAAGCGTTTGTCTCAGAGCCTCTGCAAGCGGTCGCTAGCCGTGCAGGGTGGTTTTCAATGCTTTGAGATGCCAACCCTTCAACAACCTCACGCTTCAAATTGTAAGGGTGTAAAACATCTAGCGCCACCCGCGTTCAGTGCTTGTTCCTTCTGCAATCTTCCGCAACTTTCACGCTGAATCCTATGCGGTCTCGTTTGAGCGCGAGTGTCTGAATGCAGGTTCCGAAGAGCCTTGAAAGCTGCTTCAACTTCACCCCGTGTAGCCAAGGGCTGTTATCAACGCGGCTTTGCAAGCTCAGCAAAGTAGGGCCACTTGTGACTTGCCCAGCCAAGCTCTGAAACCCAAACACCCCAACCCTAAACCCTAAACCCCAAAAAACCCTCAACTCAACTCAGTCGTCCAACGTTACTCCCTGTGGTGCGACCTTGTCAGCTGGGCGGGTGGGAAAAAACCCTCAACCCCCCAAAGTTTCGAAAGCAGAAAGCCGGGCCGAGGATGCCTGCCGCCACATTTTGGCCGCCTGGCATCCCAAGGGAGTTTACCTGTAGTCTCCATTGTAGTTGCCTTTTGTTTTGGTTTAACCAATTATATATTAAGGAGTTTATAAGGCATCCCCGAAAAGGAACTACAATGGAGACTATAGGTAGGGTGTAGGCATGAAGGCAGGGTTTCGGGTTTAGGGATACTTCGCCGCTTGCCGGCACCTCAGTGCGCGCTGAGAAAGAAGGGAAACTTCACCGTTGCCCTGGAAGGTTTTCCAGCTTTTATTTGTTTAGGGGCGTAGCTTTTTGATTTAGGGCCTTCTCCAGTGGATTCGTCATCCTCGTGCTGAGATGCCCGAGACTTCGTAGCTTAACACTTTCGGGTCCAGCTTGATCGCGTCATAATTCTGTTGCTGCCTCTCCAACGCTACTATGTGTGCTGCCTGTGCAACGACGACACGGCTACTGTGATCCTGCGATGCGAATTTCGGTTTATTCTGAGATCAGGTTGCAGCTATTCCGTTTCCGGTGCCGCAATTTTCCTGGCAAGCCAAGGAATTCGGCCACAAGCATTTTCATGCACCAGGACCGACGCAGCACCTGTTTCCGACACCAAAGATGACTTATGCAGAAATTCAGTTCACATCGTGGAACATCATGCCCCGAAGCACAGCGACTGGGAGAGCGAGAGAGAGGGAGAGAGAGCAGGGTGAGTGAGGGAGACAAAGGAGAAATAAGTGGCTCTTTGTTGAATGTGCACCTGGTTTGTATATGTTTGTTAGTGCCGGTCGTGTGACATGCGCATGCATCACCGACTGGCATCTCTACATTTGTAGTGGGGCATGTATGTACATGTGTGTATGCATACGCATATGGAAACGCACATATGTGTGCATGCATGTATTTGTACGTATGTGTGTGCTCACCAACTAGTGTGTATGTGTGTATGTATGCATGCACGCATGTACGTATGTATGCATGTATGTATGTACACATATCTACACACTGCATACATACATACATACATGCATACATGCATAATCATACATATATATTTACATACATACATACATACATACATACATACATACATACATACATACATACATAGTATATGTGTGTTCGCAGGTGTTTGTGTCAGTGTGTTTGGGTGGACGGGCCGACGGATGGACAGGTGCCGTTTTTGTTTCTACATGACTGTATTATACTTGAAGCGAATGGCTTCCATAACATGTAACTATACATATGGCTGCTTTTTCGATTATTGCGCATTGTTTTCCTCGCGGTTGCTTCCACGCAGATGCAGGTGGCATGCATGCGATGCGTCCAAGGGTGTGTGAATGGACGGATACACATCTGAACGCATATAGGCCTGGGCAAAGACATGCAGACGCGCATTTGCAGGATGCCAGAGCAAAGTTTCAGCTCCTCAGTTGCACGAAAGTTGTTTGGGGGTCTCATGAAATTAGGGTAGTTGTGCACCCCACTGAGGTGCCAAACTCATGAAGGATCCTACGGCATGGTCTTTCTTGGGGTCCCCTTTCTTCGGCAACCCCACTTTTGTTCGTGAGTGGCCTGCGCAGCGCTCGAAACAACCCTAAGTCTTGACGTCGGAACACTCATGGTGAGTCGTATGCTTTCCCGAAGCAACCCTAAATCTTGACGTCGGAACACTCATGGTGAGTCGTATGCTTTCCTTGCTGTATCTTTTTCCTGGTCCTGTTCAAGAGCCCAGTGATGTAGGATTGCGACGTTTGGGGTTTGGACGGTCGGGACATGTCTGTCGTGTCGGATGATTTGAAGGCTTGAGGTGCGCATGGCTCCGGGCAGACATTGGGTAAGGGAGTACAAGCTTTTAAACAGGATTGTAGTTTATTTGTTTGGGGTTTCGGGTTGTTGGAGTGTGCCAGGTGCACCGAGCAGCAGTTGCCATACAGGGATCGGAAAAACTGCGACGAAGCTGTTTTATAGTGTACCCCAAAACCCCACTCTAGACCCTGATATTACGGATCGGTTCTTGCAGCCTGCGTTGGTGCTCATAGGGAGCGAGATCCAGGGCGTCTAGGGACTGAAGCTGAGGGTTAGGGCTTTGGGTTAGCGGCATCTTTCGCGGGTGTATCCACTGTATCCCCTAAACCCTGAACCCTAAACGGCCCTAAATCCTGAACCCTAAACCCTACATCCTAAACCCTAAACCCTTGAACCCTAAACCCTATACCCTCTTTCACAGACCAGGATCTGACATGGATTTCGAAGCGGTGATGTGTGACCGCTTCCCATGTCACTGTCATTTGTTTGCTCGCCACGGTGCTGGCATGCTTGATTTGATATAGCCCTGTTGGTAGGTAGAAGTTCCTTGAGGCTGAGAAAGACGAAGCCAGCTACTATGAGAATCTTACTACGACAACTTTAAAACGCACAGGAGTCAGCATTACCCAGAGAGCCGTATACTCAAAGAGGATATATGCGTATACATGCACATATTTTTATATGTGTGTATATGTAGATTCCTGCGCTGAAGGGTATTCGGCCCACCCGCATGGTATTTGACCCTCGAAGAAATCTTGAAGGAACCCTAAACCCTGCCTGCGTTAAGGACGATACACTATGGAGGCCTTTTTCATTACCTACAATATGTTGGCGGTTCCCTACTATAATTATAGTATAATGGGTCCCCAAACCCTATTCTAATTATTAAGGCCCCTATATTCAAGGGTGTCTCTGGGCGGTTCTTGATAAGCCTTTTTTGCCTTCGCAAGTCCAGATCTCATGTTGCACTCTGTGGGCCCCTCCGGGTCTCGGGCTCTAGTTCTCTAAATCGCTCTGTTCCTTGTGAAGCCGCGGGCATGGACCCGACTAACGCTCTGAATTGCCACCGCTTGTAAACAGTTAAATCGTGTCAAACCTACATGCCAAGTGCGCAAACGGTTGGTCCAATGGTTGGGCGCTGCATAGAAACAATGAGAAGCCGTTCTCAGACTTCAATGCCTGTAGTGAAGCTCTGAATCCTAGAAGTGTCTGCTGTTCCCTGGCTCAACCCAGCCACACAGATCTGATTATGAGGCACAAAGTGATTGAATATGACGGCGGGACCTCCCTAAACCCTAAACCCTAAACCCTAAACCCTACCAACAGGGCGAGACACTTACCTGGCAGTGTTCACTCGGCCAAGCTGATTAAGCCCACACCCGATGGGCGCAAAACAAAACGTAAAAAACGTGATGACTGAAGAGCAGCGTAGGTCCGTAATGCAGCGGTGAAGGTGCAGATGTGTGTGTGTGTGTGTGTGTCTGTGTCTGTGTGTGTGTGTTTGTGTATGTACATAATATCTATATCTATATCTATATCTATATATATATATAGAGAGAGAGAGAGAGAGTATTTGTATATATACATATATAGATAGAGAGAGTTATTTCGATATTTATGTGTTTATTTGTGTTCTGACATTGCATATGTCAACACATAAACAATAAGCAAACAAAGAAACTACCAGATAAACGCTGAAATAAAACGGTATTAGACACACAAAACACACACACACATATATATATATATATATATATTAAAAACAGTATTAGACACACACACACACACATATATATATATATACATATATATATATATATATATGTATACATACACATGCAGATCATATGCAGCTAATATTACGATAATACTGTGCATATATATATATATATGTACATTGCTCGGTTATTGCTTGCAAACACAGCATTTTTGCAAAAATTATGAAATCAACGACTAAACATGTATGTATAGAAATATATACATATGCATATATATATATAGACGCATACACACACACACACATAGGAGAGCCCCGATGGCCTTCTTGCAATTCGGGGTCCTGAGGCTTCAATCGAGGGGTCTTAGTGTACGGGTATTGCACTAAGGGATTTAGGGTTTAGGGTTTAGGATTTAGGATTCTTTGTCGGGGGAGATCCTGAGAACTACTTTGGCCTCTATATTCGGGTCCTTTGTTGCTTGAAGCTGCGAAATGGCCCTGCAATAAATAGCCTCCAACGAAGTCGTCAATCCGGACTTATGCTGCTCTCCAGTTGTCTTGCCTATAAGCTCCTGGATGTGCCAGAAAGCAAGGGCTTGGGGTTGAGGGTTTAGGATAGCGGTGTTTACTGGTGTTACTGTCATCGCAACGCGTGCATCTGAGCCCCCAGACAAGCCCAATCCACGAAACCCTAAACCCTAAACCCTGAACCCTAAACCCTAAACCCTAAACCCTAAACCCTAAACCCTAAAACAGTTCGCAAAGTCGGTCTTCCTTCGTGATGTGGCACATCCCTGGCGCGGCAGCAGCTCGTGCAAACTGCCTTAGCCGTATGATGCATGACATTCTCGATGTTGACGGTTTATGCAAGTTATGGGAGATGCCCGGCAGTTTCGCAGACCTTCTGATCAAATTGAACGGACAAGAAACTTGTATGATGTATCTACAGCAATGTCGCAGTTTGGGCTGGCGGCCGCCAGTAGAGGCAGGCAATGTTTTTTAAAATTTCGGACGCAGGCTCTCACCGACAGACTCTTTTCGGAAGATTTCGCAGGCTGACAAACTTGACTGTTGGCAGCTTTCTCGCCACTCGGAGTCTGGTGAAGTATCCACGGACGCTCTCGCGATGGTAATCCTGAACCCAAAGCCCCAATATCCCAAGCTACATATGATATAAAAGCCCAAATCATGTCCAAAGCCATAGTTGCCATAGTCGCCATAGTCTGCTCCTTGAGGCCCTACATATTAAGGCCCTACACTCTGAACCCCAGAGCCAAACACCCAAGCTCGAAGGTTTTGCGGATCTAGTACAGTCAGGTATTGTATGGTATGGTACGGTAAGGTATGAGGGTATGAGGGTTTTAGGGTTTACCCTATAAACCCTAAAGTTTCGATTTGGCTAAAACAAGGGGTTTAGGGTACATGGTATAGTAGCTTAGTAGCACCCTAAACCCTGAACCCTAAACCGCGTGTAGCACTTCGAGCCCACGATGTTGAGCTTCCGCGACGAGTGGATCTTTCCGATCGGGAGAGCCGTTAAGCGGCTTTCGGTCAGGACGGCCGAAGGGGGATGCGTAAATCCTGTTTAGGGTCTAGGGTTTAGTGTTTGTGGATCCTTCGTAAATCTTGTATCACAGTCGCATAGGAAATGGCATACACCATAGCTGAGTTTGGTACAACAGAAACTGTTGTGCGTACCGTTTGCGCTTTAGAACCCTGGAAAGGGGTTGAGGTGATGTTGAAGTCCTTCACTGTCAGAACTGAATACGACGAGAAAAGATCCCTTACTTAGCCCTTTGTAGAGGTACGGATGACCTTCCTCCTGAACCTGAAAAATCCTTCCCTGAAACTCAGACACCAGATCCGTGCTGATGACAACTCAATTGTTGAGAGGCACCATGGATCCTTCACACTCCTCCCCGAACCCTACACCCAAATTTCCCTACACCGAAGCCCAAAATCACCTTATAGCAAGACCTTGTACATAACCCAAACCTTCAACACTGAACCCCAACCCCCTAAACCCTACCTTGCCGGCCTTGTGCGGGTGTGAGAGTGGAGACCCCAAACCCCACATCCTAAACCCCTGCACCCCTGAACCCAAGCCCGGAAGTATCAGACTCCAAGTTTGAGGACGAGTGCTGGAACTCTTCGCTGATGCCATACATGGTGACATAGCAGATTGCAGTATCTTCTAGTATATTATAGCATAGGATTGTATATTTTTCAATATTTCAGAGTAGTACAGTATATCATATGATATTGCACAATATATATATATATATATATATATATTGTGCAGTATATGATATGGTAATTATTTGAGTATATTGTATATGTTATCGTATATTTTTAGTATGTTATCGTATACTGTTAGTATAATACTGTATAGCATCTGCTGCACTAATTATAGATGCAGGGTGCACCGTGGCATCCCTTTTACCGGTGAAAGGTCCGAAAGCTCCTTAGCTATCGGTTAAAGAACGGGCGCACTTGGAACTTAGTCAGCAGAGATGACGGCGGGATGAGAGACGCTTTCTACCCCTGCTACCCAGCTCTAAACCCTAAACCCTAAACGCAGCTGATCAGTTTTGAGACACCACACTGTAGTTTCACACTTCCTATGACAGCCTCAGAGAGTGAACTCGAATGCACCTGTGTCCATAAATACTAGTTGTTCTCTGAACTATAGAGGCGTTTCTCGCAGCTGCATTCTCACCTTATTCGTGCAGCCGTCCGGAGAGCGCATGGTCCCCAAACCCTCAGCTGTACATTAACTCCCTAGCTTGGCTATGACTTGACTTAACCTACATTACCAAAGCTGGCGTCTTTTACACGAGAGACTGGTCGGAGATTGTGGTGGACATGTCGTACACGCCAATGGTCAGCTAGGTTATTGCAAAGCTGTACTGTCTGACAGGGAAGCGAAAGGTAAAAGTACCGGCGAGAGATTCGCGACAGCTGGAAGTAGAATGGAAAGGATATCAGTCAAGCGAGAAAGCGAAACAGTGGCTTGAATGAGCCGTGAAGAACCGGTTGCAACAACAGTGCTTATTTACATATACACATAGATATATAAATATATACACCTTTATCTACAACAAGTATTTAAGACAGTGACAGATACGAAGTCAGCAGAAGCTGATCGCCGACATAGTCGCCGTCGTCGTGGTCGTCGAAAAAAGGGGTGGTGCTTGTCGCCATGATAAAGTCACACGGCACCACTACAAACAGCAGCCCTAGTAATGGTAGTAGTGCTACTCGTCGTGGTGGTGGTGGTAGTGGTGGTAGTGGTAGTAGCAGTTTGTTTAGTGGCGGCAGTAGCCGTGGTTGTAGTAGTGGTAGTAGTCGTCGTCGTGCTAGCAGGGGTGGTAGTAGTAGTAGTAGTAGTCGTCGTCGTCGTCGTCGTAGTCGTCGTAGTAGTAGTAGTAGTAGTAGGCGTCATTGTGGTAATAGTAGTACAAGCAGTAAAAAGCAGCAGCAGTAGCAGCAACAGTGTGCAGACTCCTTTCACCGCTCAAACCATCACCAGTCCTCATCAGCATCATGAACAGTTGAGTTTGATATCGTAGATGTGTTTCATACTCGCAAGCATCCGATGCTCTTATGTTGCCTTCCTAGATCAGACCAACTGGCTCCGGGATGGAGCCCGAATGAGGCTTAGAGAGCCAAAGTGCTTCGATCGGACGGTCAGAGGGCAACGACGTAGAAATGATATGAACATGCTAGTGACAAGAGCAGGGAAGATCAACATCACGAGGCCTGACCAACATAATCGGCACATCTTCATTTCGATGATGTGTACACATGGTTGGCTAGTTGGATATGCACAGATTGAGTTTCGCTATGTCAGCGTGCATTAGCCGCTGGCTACGAGACAGAAACAAGACAATCCCTAAAGTTATAAATCCAGCTGATGTGTGGCACAGCTAGTGTGCTCGTCCTGCTACATCTGGTTTTGGTGTCCTTCCAGTATCGAGGTGCAGGGGTGAGGGCGAACATGCGAGGATATCATGTACAGACATATATATATATATATATACACACATTTGACACGTTGCATTGAACATAAACAGAATGACTTAAACCGTAGATAAATACATGCACAAACGAACACATGAATAGATACGTATATCTATATATATATATATATATATTTTTTTTATTTATTTATTTGTACGTATACTTTTTACTTTAGTTCTTCATCCACTTTACACATGAAACCCCACATTCAACACCCTTTCGTCACAAAGTCTTCGTTGCCTTCGAGTGCCCGTCGCTCGTTCTGAACTGGCGCCCAAGTTTGTTGCGTGGGGCAATGGATCAGCCCATGTGCTGCATTGGAGCTATTGCTTTCAGATTGCACGGCTATCAGTTAGTGCCAGACCGCTGTCACATGATATCGTTCTTTGTTGGATTGACTTGATAGAGACTAGGTAGCTACAGTGTTACGCTTCGCCATTGTCTCTATCATATTCGTTTTAATCTTGCGAGTGCCCTCCATTCTCAACATCCTAGTGTGACTGTCATAGTGTTTGTGATCCTCATCATTTTCACCATGTCTTCTTTTTTCACTTGAATATTTAAAACCCTAAACCCTAAACCCTAAACCCTCCACTTTTTCTTCTGTTTGGGCCTGGAAATGTCGACTTGAGCAGCTTGGGGCTTGCCCAGGAGAGAGGCCCTGAAGGACGTAAACCCTAAACCTACAAGGGTTTAGGGTTTAGGGTTTAGGGTTTAGGAGCTCAGGAAACACCCCGCGTTCTCAAGCCTCAGTGCAACACTGCAATGGCTGGAGTCCTTGCCCCGTTTCTCGCAGACGTAGTAGCACGTAGGATCAGCCGCTCGGCTTGTTGTACTTGTGGCTGGGATTTAGAGTTTGGAGGGGGAGGGGCACTTCGAGGATCCTAGGACTTACAAAGTAATGACTTACAAAGTAATGTAGGAGCATTGAGAATTACCTATACTATTTTGGGCGGTTCCTTATTATGATTACAGCTTAGTATATTAAGGCCCCTATCTGGTGATCACCGCAGCTGCTAGGGCCATTGCTGCAGGATGGTATCGAACTTCATCCTGGGATTAGCGAGGTGTGTATGGACGGCCTATGCCCCAAATGCACTTCGCATAAGAAGTCAGGTTTCTGTCAGTTATCTGATGATCTTGAGCTGCCGGGCACCTCGTAGAATGGGATTCCGAGGACCTTCGGGGATGCTGAGACCTAATTCGGTGTCGGAATTGATAGTTTCGTGCAGGCTATGCAAATAGACGAGACCCAGACGGGTTGCAGTGCTGTTGGGAGGTCCAGGGTTATGGATTTTGTCCTAGACGTGATTAATTTCGGTTTCGAAGAAGACGCGGCAATCTGCTGGGAGAATCGGCGGCTATGTGTAGGCAACCATGAATCCACTTTTCTGCGCCGGGTCGCAGAGCAAAGGGTTTAGGGTTTTAGGGTTTGCTCTTGCAGGCTGGATGCAAAAAAGGTGGTAGGGTGGACATACTGGTAATTCCATCGAACAGGGCAAATTTGTGAATATCAATCGTGCCATGAGTCCGCCAATGTGGCCAACTCTTATCCCAACCTTGGACCCCACTGCTGATAGTACTTGGTTCTGACACTCCTGGAGGCCGAGAGCAAAACCCTGTTTGCCCAGGCTGGCCCAGACTAGCTGCTGCATGAACCAACACCAGGTTGTACATAGAGCACAGTTTGGAAGTGGCTTTCCTTCGAGATCCGAAGCTTAAAACTACAGACATGTTATACCCGTGCCATGGTACCAGATGTATTGTTTGGGTAGTGCTGTCTACGGACGCTTCGGATTGATCGGAAGCGTCGTGCGCGACAAGAAAATTCGAACCCCAACGTCACGTATGTGCGAGTGTAGGCTGCTGCGGCTTCAGACAAATGGTAACCCTAATCAATTCGCATCTATTCTACTGTATGTGGCTGCTCTACATACTACCTTACTAAATGTAGTTTCGATTGCTTCAGGAGACAGCCAGAAGTTGAGACAGCCGCGAGAAGGTTCATCATCAAGCTCACTTTTCTGTCCAGTGAGTATGACTCCGTAACTCGTACAGACACCGCAACTTAGAGTACGAAGCTCGGGCTAGGCGAGCCTCGTTGATAGAAAGCAGTAGCAGAGTACGTCACCCCAACGACGGGTGTCCCGCGCCGCAGCCTAGCACTGGACGGTCCTGGCTCTCAATCGGTTGCAGAAGCTGCTTTGCTCCAGCAAGTGCCGGCGCTCAGCCCCTCTGCGCTGCAGTCGAGGGAGTGGACGTGGCCAAGTGTGGTTTTATTGAGGCAACCCAACTGCAACGCCTGCTTCCACAACTGGGCTACCGCCCTAAATAGGAAATTACCATGCAAACAATGTGTGCATTGGACACTCCCGAGTGGGCTTTGCTGTTCCGAGCAATGTGGAAGCTATCAAACGTTGACGTGGGCCAATAACACGGTATGGAAGGAAGAGGCTGTAAGCATCATTTGGCTTCAACACGTGGGCTTGTTGTGGGCAGCCGGTTGCATGCATCCCTCTATTGATCGGTAACCGGTAACCCATAGCAGTAATTACAGCATGGCCTTTAGAAATCAGCAGATGGGTTGGCGATACTTGCGTATAATGTTCTAACAGCCCCATCCGTACAGTAAGCAGTAACCCCCAACCTGCAGGTTCGTCCTGTCACCAGGTTCAGTTGCCTTTGTCGGAACTGTCGCAGGTCATTTAACCATTGAATCCCGGGCTTCACGAATTGTCTGGAGGAGCTTCAGGACTGAAGGATTGCGACACACCCACGATTCCGTTCTTGCTGCTGAGGCCCCTGTATGATGCTCTTCGTGTGACACCGTCGGGACATCAAGTCGCAAACAGTTCAACATTCACACGACGGCACAACCCCAAACCCTTCAACCCTGCATCCTAGCTTCCGTCCTGGCCAGGTGGGGAGGCAAAAAAGCACGCAGACACTACGCCCTACCTGCAGTCTCCATTGTAGTTCCTTTTTTTGGTTTAACCAATTATATATTAAGGAGTTTATAAGGCATTCCCGAAAAAGGAACTACAAAGGAGACTATAGGTAAATCCTGAAACCCTAACCGAAGTTCAAGGCCTAGGACCGGCCCAGGTCGACCTACTACTGCCGTTTGTTTTCGCAGATTCACTGTGGCACTTGGGACATGGCCGGAGCCTCTCCGTTGTACGTACACTTAGGGGTTTAGGGTTTAGGGTTTAGGGGGGGTTTAAGACGGTTCCTAGAATGTCGCGCCACTGTTGTCGTGCCACAGAGTTTATTGCACTGGCCTGCTTCCCTCCAGTGCAGGATTGCATGGGTTCCGCTTATTGCTTGTAGCGGCATTCGCACTCTCGTAGTCAACCGCTGTGACTCTTGTTGCGCCCTCGACCCGGTGAAGATTGGGTTTTCTCCCAGTTTAGGGTTTAGGGTTTAGGGTATTCCCGCCGTGTTCTGTCATGAGTTTTCGTTAGTGGTTGCATTTGTGCAATGATGCCTGGGCCAAGCCCAGTAATCCGTGTCAAGAGCGTCCGTGCTTCTGGTATAAATCCTACATCGACCATCGCAAGGATACCGTTGTAATTTACTTGTAATGACCTGTTTGCCGGTTTTCGCGCTGTCTGGGTTTCTTTACCTGTAACATCTTGTAACTGTAGGAGGCAACATGGTGCCCTGCACGGGAGGGATGCACCCCTTACAGCAAAGAGTGCCCTCCGAGATGGCTCTCTTTCCGACGTAGCAATACCCAGGAAGCGGATTAGTTTGCATCCACACTTCGCATTACAGATGCCCAAGTCGAGCCTTTTGTGCATTCAATAGCCTGGGTCTGGGTCGACTCCGCTCAATCAGGAGAACTGTGTTGTGAAATCTGGTGCATTCACAAGAAACTCACGGATCTGCTCAACCCGATCAGTGCGCGATTTCATCCCTGATTGCTTAGGCTTCTTCTCAACCTGACACGGAAAGCTTAGATTTCCCAGAAGTGAAAGGCCACACTCTCAACCTCCCATGGATCGAGTAGACCCTAAGCCGAAAACCCTACACTGGTACCTCCAACCCCAGACTCCTTCAATACTCGAGAGTCTATATCTATGGGCCTAAAAAATTAGAATAGGGTTTTGGGGCCCATTATAGTGTGACTATAATTTGGGCCCATTACAATGTAATATTATTAGGAACCCCCCGAAAATAGTATTGGTGATTATTTAGACCCCTGTGTTAGGTTCTGCTTCCTTAGACTGCGTTTGGTCTCGCAAGCGAGGCGTTGGTGGCCGTCAAGTGGCGAGAAGTGGATGGACCAAGCGATGATCAAGATATAGGGTCGAATATCGAAGCCTAAATAAAACGTTGCTTCCCCATGATCATTATCGTATAAAATACCTAAGAGCATTGTCTATGCGTGTCTTGGTTCATCCCATTAGCTCGGTTAGGATGCATGGTGCACAGGGTTCTGAAGAAGCGCGCATTTTATGTTCTGAGCTCCGAAGGACTCGTTCGGCAGCGTGACACAATACAAGTTTGTTGGACAACATTTTCCTGTGAGCTGATCCAGGGAAGCCTCTAATTACAGCACATGTCATTTGTAAAGACCGCAGCGAGAAACTGCCGGGGAGATCCTTACATCGGGATTGCGTGCAGGCTGAATGTCTCGCAGCATCCCTTCTTCTTGTGCTCATTGGTTCCGTCCTGTCTTGTGGTCGAACTCCATGGAAAAGCCGGGACACCCATTTGAGTCACTGCACAAGTTGCCAGAGACTCCCTCCGGGCTGCGCCCGGAAAGAGGATCAGAGATGCGGGCCGCGTCCCCGAGCTCCCTTTACTCGAAGCTCTGAGCCTCAAGCTACAAAATTCTGAGATATGGACAGGAATCTTGGCTTCAGACATTCTGGAGGAAAGCTCCTTCTGAAGCTTCCGAATCCCCCCCCCCCAAAACCCCCAACCCTAAACCCCAGACCCTTAAGCGTGCTCGAGCTTTGGACAGGCCTGCCCGCAGCCATCTGATGACTAAGCCTCGCTTCACACAACGTGGCAAGCCACAGTGCTTCCGCCGACCTCGAAAAGCGGAGAAATATAGAAGCATAACTAGCTACCAACATTGTTCGCCAGGGTTCATTACTACACTTGTATTGTATAGGCTAGCTCCCAAAGTCTTATTCCGAGTATGAGGGCTTCGTTTGTACTTGAGTTCAGTTGCATCAGGGTTCTTTAGCAGTGCTGAGCGAAGTAACATTTAAGCTCGTTGGACGTGTGTGGGTACACAAGAAGAAAAGGGCAACCCACCTTTGTTGACCCATTTGCCGTGATTCGCAGATGCGGGGAAATCAGAGAGAGGACAATCTGAGCGCAGACCATATTGTGACTGCTTTTGATAACACTGCACGAGAACTCCAGAAACATAGGCATCCGTGCGAGGTTCACAACATCAAAGCAGATCAGTTCAGCAATTCAACAAAATAAAACACCATACAAACCACACCATGCATGCACACACACACACACACACACGCATATATATATATATACATGTTTGTAATTTCGAAGGCATGTAGTTGCTATGTTACGCCCCACTCCAGCAGAGGTCTCAGCGAGCCTTGCCCTGTGTGTCCCGGGAACGTCCGTCCTACCAGCCAGTACCACGGCTGACACCCGGACAGCTGACAGCTGCGATGGCGGAAGTGCCGCACAATATGATGAGACTGTCACACGGAGCTACCATGACTATAAAATAGTAGGATAATTTCATGAAGCTGAGAAACGTGTTCCATCGAACAGTTTGTGTTTTACAGCAACAGGACGGGTCGATGATGTCTCACCACTCCGTCGCCTCGTACGCGATGAGCGGAGGATTTAGCTTTTGAAAACGGATGCCTAGCCAGCCGTTGGGAGTCTTGGGGTTGGACGTTGAGGGGTTAGGTGTTGATAGCGTCGAAGGGTTTCCTCGGAGGTCAGGGCAAGGATTTTCGGAAGAGGGTTCAGAGGTCCCGTTACATGCTGAGGGTGCTTGCGAGCTGTATTCATGGCCAGTCGCGCTTTCGTGTTTGGCGCGTGGAACTCATTCATAGCCCGGCCGCAACCCACAGCGCCAACGGCCTCGCTGGTGCACTTCGCATGTAGGTTTACTAGAGTCTATGGTTGCAGGCCTTATTCTATTTACATCCGTAGACCTTTGCTAGCCAAGTTGGAGACGCCCGAGGCCTTGCAAGGCTTCAGCTTCTCCTGACTGTAAGCCACACAATCCCTGTCTACTCCGCTTTTGGGCCCCTGTTCTTCAAGGCCTATTTATGCCCCATAATCATAAAACAGCACAGAAAATCCGCAACGTATACATACAAGATCCAGCGTATAGAAAGCTAAACCCTAAACCTAAAGGCTGTGCCGATAGTGAGTGTCAACGAAGCCTACAACCCCAAATGCCCAATATGCTACATCCAAGAACACTAGCGTAGGAACTTGATGAAGAAGCCCTGGTCCAACAATTCCAAACGAATAAAGACCCGGGTTTCTTAGTCAGGTTCCTGTATCAAAGCCTGCCCTTAAATTCTATTGAATTTCCGATTCTACCCTAAACCCTCGGGGCTCTCTGGGTAAAGTCACCGACTCAGGCACGCAGCTACGGCGGTCGGGTATGCCGCTTCTGTGGCCGACTGGGGCAGGAGTGCATGCCTCAATAGTAACTGTAGGGGACCTGATCTAGGTTGCGAACATTACCCATGATATACCAAACGTTGTTCTAATGATCACCCTATAAACCCAAACCCGAAACTCCTAAACCCGCAAACCCCAAAAAGCCCTAAGTGCACGTCGCTAGTTCTCTAAATCAGAGTCCTGTTTTTAGATCCTAAATATATAGTATGGCACCCTTGTAAAAAGGGCCCTACCAGGGACCCTAATTTACAGAAACCCAAACCCTACACCCTAACTTAGGTAACCGCTTATAAACCCTAAACCCTAGTTTAGGTAACCGCCCTAAACCCTCAAGGTCCTAAACCCTAATTGGGACAGCCCTAAACCCTAAACCCTAAACCCTAAACCCAAGTTCCAATGTTTTCACGCCGACTGTCGAACATGGATCCTCGCCTGCCTTGTCCGGGTTGTGAGAGTGTAAACCCTAAACCCTAAACCCTAAACCCTAAACCCTAAGCCCGGCCATGCGAGAGGGAAAGTTCTGTTCCAAATTCCTCGAAACCTGAGGTCCTCTGCCCCTCGGAGCTTGTGCTGCCCTCAGCTCTCGGGCAGGACACCTACTTTAAGGATCGAGGGGCCTAGTTTAAAGGTTTAGGGGTTTAGGGCTTAAGGGTTTTGTGGTTAAAGGGTTTAGGGTTTAAGGGTTTGGGGTTTTAGGTTTGGGGTTTTAGGGTTTAGGGCTCAAGGGGTTTAGGATTTGGGGCTCAAGGGGTGTTTTGGTTTAGGGCTCAAGGGGTTCAGGGGGCTCAAGGGTTTTAGGGTTTAGGGCTCCATGGGTTGGGGTTTAGGTGCTTACAAGCAGTTACATTTACGTCAATTGGGGTTATCACACCTATAACTCTGCTCTGCTCGTAAGACAGTTGCTAAGTCCTTGGATCATCTAAGTACGCACCCTGCACCCGTAAGTATTCGGGCTCAAAGTTTCAGAGTTTAGGATTTGGAGTTTGGGGTTTTGTTCTTCAGAGTTCAGGCTTTTAGGGCCTTATGCCCTAAATTTGAGAGTTCTGCCTTCACAGTTCGTAGCCGAAGGCCCCAAGGGGCGATATTAGCTTTGGCTCATTGCCGGGAAGGCTTTGCCGATGTGATGTGAGCTAACAGCATGGCCAAACTTCCACGATGAATGCTTTGATTTGCAAGCTTGGTGTCAGGCTCGACCAGCTGAATGACCGGCTGGAAGGCCGGCGCCTTGAACGAGTTTTGGCTGTAATGTGGGGGCTTATATTTTGGGGGGCCGGCTGGAAGGCCGGCGCCTTGAACGAGTTTTGGCTGTAATGTGGGGGCTTATATTTTGGGGGGCTCCTTATTATAAATATATAGTGGGATATACACCGAAACCCTATTCTAAACTACAAAGGCCCCTACATTACAGGATGTCCCGCGCCCCGAAGCCGGGGTTGTAACTGCGCAGGCTTTGTGCTAGATTCACGGCGGGGACGAAGCATGATTGCCCTTTGCACCAGGAGGGTCTTGTGTCCCACGGCTTTTTACTGTCGCCTGTCGCTGTTACTTGACTGATATCAGACCTCAAACCCTGAACCCTTAATCCTAAACCCCTGAACCCCTAAACCCAAAACCCCTAAACCCTAAAGCCTGAAGTATAGCGCTGGTCCGGGATCCCCGAAAGGCTTGCAGGCTTTTCCGTGGCTTGAAGCCAGCGAATCCCTGCAGGTGACAGGTTCTGAGCACTGGCGGCAGGGTTGCAAAGTAGGCATGTTGACCATGTGGTTTGTGACTGTGGTAGCCCGAAGGTCGAACCATGACCCTAAACCATAAACCCTAAACCCCTAAACCCTGAACATTGCCTATGCTTGCACACTTGCTTGTGTTCTTGCTACTATCCTACTTGACAGCGAGCATGAAAGTGAACCTACTTTGATGCGTATGTTAACGATCCTTGAAGACAGTATCGTGGTGGACCTTTCCAGGCTTGTCCGAGTGTGAGTGTCAAAAAACCCTGAACCCTCAACCCTAAACCCAGAATCGGTGCCCTGCACGCTGTGATCTTTGACTGACACAGGGGCGGAGCAGCCGGGCGAACCTGCGCTGGAAGTGCAAATGCCTCAGCTCCAGAGTCTACCTGTAGTCTCCATTGTAGTTCCTTTTTTTGGTTTAGGGTTTAGGGTTTAGGGGTTCAGGGATTGGGGCTTCAGAGGTTTAGGGTTTAGGGGTTCAAGGTTTACCTGTAGTCTTCATTGTAGTTGCCTTTTTTTGGTTTAACCAATTATATAATAAGGAGTTTATAAGGCACCCCCAAAAAGGAACTACAATGGAGACTATAGGTACAGTCTACAGTTCCTTGGTTCAGGCAGCCACTGGCATTCGGGTCTCCGCAGCATCCGGTGCAATTCGTGGTTTCGCCACTTTGTCAACTGCATGACACTGGGGGTTTGAGTGCCTACATGCGCTAGCAGACGCAGGAGAGTCGCAGCAGCTAGTCTGAGCCAGTATAGAGACATAGGCACATGTGGCTGGTGCCAGCATGCCCATGACAGGTCGCGTGCTTTGGCATGCGCCGCGATTTGCCCACATAGCACATTGTGTTTTGGGGGTATCTCTTTCAGGAATGTGCCGTGCAAGAACCAGCATCAGCATCAATGTTGGCAGCGGCCTCCTTCGTGGAGACAACATTTGTAGGCATATTATGAGCACTCACCAGGGTTTTTCAACAGTAGATCTTGTTTCGACGCTTCAGGGTTAACGGAAGTAGACAGGTGCATCGACGGACTCCACGCACGAAGAAATGCTGCAGATAGCCGAGCCCTGAAGTTCTACAGGCAAAATCCATTCTGGCAGCCGCACATCGAATCGCCGGCCAGCAGCAACAACGAGCGACCTCATAGTCGAAGTAGGGGGGACGTCAGCTCCAGCATTTGCAATACCGATGACAGGAAAAGCTGCACTCAACGCGACAAAGACCTGGCAAAAAACACAGTAATTACGAGGCCCTACTCCTTTTACTCCTATGGGAAGCCTACATGGCACCGTATATGAACTCTGAACGCAAAGACAAAAGCAGTATCCAGGAGCCCCAACCAGATGTAGTTCTGCGAGAGGTTGGTCAAAACCTGACAAAACCCTAACCCCCAGGTACCTACTATATAGGGTACTAGAGCCCCTGGGGCCCTATATGGTAGGTACCTGGGGGGCTAGGGAAAATTCCTTGCCTGCGGAGTCCGAGTAGTTGCGAGATCTCAACTCGCGAGGTTCCTGCAGCAGGGAGAGGAAGATGCCGACGAGGTCCCCTACATTCCGCGACGGCTGAGGGTTCAGGCTTGAAGAGGTTGGTGTTTAGTGCTGGAAAATTTCTAGCATTTAGGGTCGGGAAGTCATGCTCTAACGGATTCGCAGTTTCCTTTTGACCTCTGTCCGGCGGTGAGGCAGTCGCCGACGGCGAGAAAGGGAGAGCTACAGACAGACAACAAGAGATAGAGACGGCCTTACTGTAGTACGACGCCCTTAACCCTGTGTAGCAAAAACATCTTTCACAAGCCGCACAAACCAACACCCAAGAAGTTTTTGGCGTATCTCTCTCTGTTGCCTGTGAGCTTTGAGAAGCCCGTTGGAAGCTGAGCAACCTCCTATCTGTTGCTCAGGATCAGGTCCGTTTGTTCGTGTTCCTCCGCAGCGCCCGGAGCCTTACAAGATCGGGAGTTTCCGAAAATCTAACGGCTTAAGCCAATAATCGCAGGTCTAAGCCTGTAACCTTTCATGTGCAAGCTGTGCTTTCAGGCCTTGTGCTGTTTTGGGTTTCCTGTGTCCTGCCTTTCTTCGCCGTTGTGGTGGTGTGATTTCGATAAGTCGCGAGTCGTGCCCGATGTTCGGCTGAATCTGGCAAGTAGACTGTCCCGAAAACCTAACCTCCAAACCTTAGAAGCCTGTTAATTCATGGTCGCCAGGGACCCCCCCTACAATTTAGTTTTCAGGACTATAGGAATACGCCTTTTAACTCATATCAGGAATCCCCTTCTATGTTAAGGACCGGTCAGCCATAGTACCGGAGTATCTCGTGGCGAGATCACGGCACACAAAAGCTTTCACATAAGGTCCCAAAGCCTTCAGCAGCTCGGGCTTCGGGCCCCTGTGCGGGTTGGTTGGGGTTGAGGAGTTACACAGCCTCAGCCCAAAGCCTCGTTGAACCCAAGACTCCTGCATGCTATGTGCATAGTGCACGCGAGTGTGCTGCAGTATATAGCATGGGTTGATGCTGCAAGATGGGGTCTATGCTTGTTGAACTGCCAGCAACGGACTCTTAGAGTGTACACTATATCCTATCGTTTGTTGGTGTTGTTGTATGCGAGCTATTGGTGCCATCAGTCTATATAGAGTGCACACCATGTCATGATACTGCACATTTTGTGCTGCATGTTGCGAGCGTGTAAGTGTGCATGTGTGGTATGTGTTTTTCGTTGTGTGTTACGTATCATACACCAGCTGGATTATAAGGTTTACTGAATACTGTAAGTGCTGGTTATGTTTTATGTCAGCCCACACCACATGTACATACAGAAACACTGGCACGTAAGTCAGACAGCTCAGCCGTAATGTCCTGGCTGTTTCCGGTTTATTTCTGAAGCTCGTGCCATCTTTACAACTTGCTGGTACACGTCTCCATGTGATCACGATGGACACACGTGCGCATGTGCACACAAAAGTTAGCAAGATACTTGGGCATGTAGGTAGGTCTGTCACCAGCCAGAAGTATAGACACATGCCGCATGTTTCGGCATTTTCCTTTGCGTTGAGTCAGTAGTAAGGGTTTAGGGTTTAAGCAGCCTCCGAATTCATGCGCTGTCGCGAGTGCAGCGTGGAGCGAGACAGCTGTCCTGGCGTGACGTTGCAAGCCAGTTGCAAAAGGGAACCCTAAACCCTAAGCCCTAAACCCAGTGGGGACCAACACTTTGACTTCCGCCACCGGGGGCCATTTTTTGCGCTTACAGCAGCGACACAAGCGCTTTGCAGCCGAAGCCTTCCTGTGCGCTGAACGAAGCCTGGTTTGCGAAGGCGCTGTTTGAGGGTTCAGCAAGATTCAGGGTTGTGGGGTAATATAGGGGCCTTATTCATTACCTATATGATTCCTTTGGGTTTCTTATTCGAAGTATACTATACAGGACCCCAAAACCCTATTTTAGTTTTTAAGGCCCCTACATTATCGTTCAGTCCGGTAGAGAGTTCGGCGGCCTAAAAGGCTTGTTAAGATGAGCTCGCCGTCCCGCATATATGCATCTGGCAGGGGCAGCATGAAGAAGACCGACGATCTCGATATCGACGAGGCGTCTCCCTCTGCGATGTTGCAATCAGTACGATTTGTGTTTGTTATTGCTAGTAACCGCTGGTATGTTGCTTACCATGTTGGACAAGAGACCATATGTATGACAACGACGTCTCCAAATCCTCGTGGGTGTTGATTGCAGTGCGTGCTGTGTAAACACACAAGATAACGAACCGATACTCATGCACGTGCAAGCATGCATGCATGCATACCTATATACATCCACCCACCTCCCTCCCCTCCCTCGTTTCCTCCGTCTCTCCCTCCCCGCCTTCCCCACCCTCCCCGCCCTCCCTCCCTCCCTCCCTCCCTCCCTCCCTCCCTCCCTGCATGCATGCATGCATGCATGCATGCATGCATGCGTGTGACCTTCTCTCGCTTTCTGTC
>CAJNDV010037651.1:0-16704 GCA_905221635.1 Symbiodinium sp. CCMP2456 | reverse complement strand
GTCGTCACCTTGCCATCTTCACATAACACTGCACGACAATCCCCCAGGTTCAACAGGACCAGCTCTTCTGCTTTCAGAAGAGCAACACAGGCCACCGTTCCGGACGATGTGCCGGATGCAAACCTTAGCGGCTGACTTCATAGGCCCAAAACACATCAAACAAGTGTAAACCTTCAGCTCTATAGGGCATAATATGATCCCAAAGTGTAAAGTGTACTTATTCAGCTACTGAGAAACTGCTTGGCTTCCTCAGCCAGTTCGTTCTGGATTAGCTCGTCCACAGCCGTGAATGCTTGTTTGGCAGCTTCCTCCTTGTTGTCGTTTTCTTGGAGGCAACACTCGAGCTGTTCTGGAAGGTACTGTTTGGCCAGAAGGGTGGCCTTCTCGCCTCCGTGACCGTCGAAGACCGCGAAGCAGGCATTTCCTCCAACGTTGTCATGGATTAGCACGGCATCTTCCATACGCTGCCGGTCATTCTTCGCGAGCGAGTACCCATACTGACCGTTGCCGCCCGACGCGTAGTCCGGCAGCCAGGATGGATCTTTCTCCCTGGCTCCACAACATTGGCATATGTTGCCCATGGCTCGCACGCGCAAGCCTCCACAACTAAGTCGACTATGCAATTGAAGCAAGGATGCCGGCAAATCGTTTGAAAGCCTCCTGTCGACTGTGAATGTCAATCCATTTCACAGCTTTGTGCTCTTCTTCGGGCCACAACAGGTCAAAGAATATACGTGGCACCAAGTCATTCTGAAAGAACAGCAAAGGAATATGCTATCTTCTATGTACTTCCCGACATCTGACAACTCTTCAGTTCAACGTATCGAAACTGGAGCTCGCCGCCTCTTCCCGAATTTGCAGCCGGAGACAAGTCTCGCCTTGCAGAAAGGCAAGCTCAACAGTGTCGAAACATCACAGCATGACGGACGAGGCTCGGAGTGCCCTTCGGGATGTGGGAGAAAAACTAATGCTGCTCTCACTCTCTCTCTCTCTCTCTCCCTCTCTGCTTTTCTTGAACACAGCCATTTCTTTCACCAGACCAGGCCTTGGGTACGTGCCCGTACTGCTTGGCGGTCTGTCTGGAGACATCTGACACTTTTTGCCTAGATTCCGCTACAAATGTAAGGCAAAACAGGCCCCCGAGGTACGAGATGGTACGAGAGGAGAGTGTCAATCACCAGACAGAGTTTCGAAAAACTTCTCCGGGAAATGTACTCGTGCGAAGCTGAAAGATGAAGTGCCAACAGAGGATAGGAGTTCAGCACGATGTACAGGTCACCAAGAACATTTCACGGGCCTGTAAGGGGGCAGCACTGCAACAGTTGGTTGCAAAGGTCAGGTGTCTCACATGTCAGACCATAGCACAACCCAAGCACCTTGGACAAACTGCACTGAACCACAATCCCTCTGCAGCGGCGTCGCCATGCCTGTAGGGAGGCACGCCCCTGTGTTCGTTGGTCTGCTGGCATCTTTCGCTCTTTCTTTCGCCAAGCTTTAGACGGGGGTGCTGCCGCTGCCCGCGTGCCAGCGCGCACCCACTTATTTGATTATTGTGTGGCGAATAGCGTCGAGGAAAGGATGCAAAACCGTCCCCTTGGTTCACGGCTGCGCGTTGCAAACGCGGTTCAGGACAATGCCCAGCACTACTGAACAAAACAACCTCTTTGCCAGGGTATGGTGCTCAGCTGCTCAGCATGATGCATGATCTTCGCAGAACGATGAACCTGCAGGTCTGCCAATGAACGTGACAACCTAATCGGAGTGGCTAGGCCCGGCCCACACCCTTCCTGGACGTGTGACTACCAAATGTACACGAATCACTCACTTTCAACTACCTAAAATCGGGCAACACCACGAAAACAAACCTTAAAGCCGTCGCATTCCGAGACAGAGCCGGGCCTTCGGCGGCTTCTTGAGCAATTGGGGAGGCGGCCAAGTCAGCGAGACAGCGCACAGCTAGCCACTGCAGGTGTGGGCTGTCCTCGGACCGGTTTGTCGATCTAAGGTTCCGACCTTGAGAGTCTTGCTGCTCAGGAAATCTGGGTCCGGAGACTCGGGCTTGGCTTAGAGGAGTCTTTCGCAAGCCTTTTCCGTGCTTTGATTTCCAGTGCCGAAAGCGTCTACGAACCCCCAAACCCTAAACCCCAAAGACTGGCCAAGGAGTTGGAAGCCCCGTTGAAGATCTGCGGTGACGTTCATGGCCACTCGGCCATGGTCCAGAATGTACGCGGCTCTACTCCTAAATGATGTACTGCCCCCACTCAGTAACAGTTGGATAATATTTGTATTATGGATATAATAGGCCCTTAATAGTAGCCCTATTATAGACTGTTACTGTATGGGGGCAGTACCCAACCTAAACGCTAAACTAGTTTAGGAAATTTTCAGGTGGGTAGTTACCGTTGTAGTTATAGGAGCCTCATGGAAGGTCTTATATACCCTATGGAAGCTTTGTAGAAGCCCTATATACCCTAAACTCCCTACCTGTGGTTTCCTTTAAACCAGACGAGACGACTTTCTCATGGGCTGCTAGATTGCCTCTGCTATGTGCCCCACTTCCGCCGGAACCATCCCCGGCACCCCACCACTAGCGTTTAGGGTTTAGGGTTTAGGGGTTTAGGGTTTAGGGGTTTAGGGTTCAGGGTTTAGACCCTTTCCGCCCCCACTACCATCACCGCCACCCCCCATCGACAGGACTGACAGAATAGGCAGGCGAATGTAAACTTGAGCCCTTTGCTACGTGTTTCTGGAGCTGCTGCCGTTAGTGCTGCTTGGGTCCTGGCGCTCGTTGGAGCTGCACTGCTGTACCTAGACATTGTTACATGTCGTCAGGATTCAAAGCCCAAGCCCCCCCATAAATCCTTCACTCCAGTCCCGCGCCTGATGCAGCGAGGTCAATATCATGACCTTTTGCGTCTATTCGAGTCTCTCGGCACCTGTTCTGGGGTCATCTTGCCTGATTCCTGCCACTGGTTGTCAGAGATCACAACGATTGAGGACAGTCCCTTGCTGCTGCGACGGCTTTTGGGGAGAAATCAGAAGCTAGGTCGTGTCAGCAAGCCAACTGCCCCCTCCGAACGCTATGCTCCAGACTCCAGACGAGCCTTCCTTCAGAAGTGGGGCCTGGAGCACGCGTCATATTTCTCATATAGGAGCCTAAATAATTACCTGTACTATTTTGGGGGTTCCTTATTGTAATTATAGTATAATGGGCCCCAAGACCCTATTCTACTTATTAAGGCCCCTATATTAGAAGGTCTGCAGGACATGACCACACAAGGGGCCGGTCTTCCAGGCCGGCTTCCCTAAACCCTAAACCCTAAACCCTAAACCCTAAACCCTAAACCCTAAACCCTAGGCGGGCTTCTGCATCTGTGAAAGGTACGGCGGATTCCCCCCTGAGAGCAACTACCTCTTCCTGGGCGACTACGTGGACCGTGGCTTGGCGGGAAAGCAGCGCCACTTGGTATAGTATTACCCAAACCCCCCAGGTACCTACTATATAGGGTACTAGAGCCCCTAGGGCCCTATATAGTAGGTACCTGGGGGGCTAGTCTTAAGCTTTGGGGTTTAGGGTTTTACGAGTATCATGCCTGTATGAATTTATCAACTATGCACTGCGTTTCGCAGCGATTGTTGACTGTTAGTCTTGGATGTTGTGTATCATATGTATATATATATATATATATATACACATGATTGCTCTACTGTTGCCTGCTTGAAGCCAACAAGCAGGTTGAGCGTTCCAGCACTTCTTGTTGACTTGTTGTCATTGTTGTGCCGGGGAGCCATGGGCTGTATGTATTGAACCTGGGTGACTGATCTGCTTCGGGACGTGCTGGAGGGCGCGACCTGGGCGAGATCGCTCAAGCGCATGGCAACGCTTCAGGACCACAGGGTGAAGCTCCGACGGCAGAAATGGGATGCAGACATGGCTGTGCATGACAGGGCCCTTGGCCGTTGGCTTAGAGGTGCCTTCTTTCGTGGCTGCTGCAAGCACGAGGCTGAAGTTGGCTCTTCGGCATCCGGTTCGTTCAAGAACAGATGCATGGTGACATGCCCCGCCGGCCCTTGCTGATGTCGTTCTCACCGAGATCGAGCTGGCTGGTCTCCCGGGACGCTCGTAGTTCTGTGGGGACGACCCAGCTCGATCTGGGGGAGCGAGATCGGCAAGTGCATTCGCGGGAGGCCCTTGGCGTGTGGGGTCATGGACATAGTCGTGTCTGCATCCGCTCATGGACTGGTGGTGTTAACCCACATGAGTGCTGAGGGGAGAGCTGCAGAGCCAGCAAGGCCGAGATTGTCATCGAGAAAGTAGGGATTTCTTGAACTGGCCAGAGGAGGAATCTATCCCGTATATACCCGGCGATGGAGAAAGCCTGACTCCGCAACAGTGCTCCAACTTGTAAAGAGAGGACTGAGACGACCAGTGGTAGTCTGTAAACCCAAGTTTAATTATGAAGGCCCCTATATTATGAGTCTGATGGCATTTTAGCTTGGGGATACTAGTGGTAATTGTATGTAGTATGCTGGCAATTGACAGCGGCTTCTTGCAAGGCACCAGCCAAGCAGCCTATCCCGAAGCCCGAATAGCAAAACCTCTCCGGCCCCCTCTGAGCACACAACTGGTCATCAAGGCACACCAGGATGCCCTAAACCCTAAACCATATGCCTCGCCTGGACTGTCCGAGTGCGAGCGCCGAAACCCTAAACCCTAAACCCTCATCCGTTCAGTTTCCTATTCCGAGAAAGCTTGCTTATCGGAGGAATGACTGCATGACATGCCCTGGAAAGGAAAGAGATTGTTGAATTATCCTAACCCCCCCCCCAGGTACCTACTACCCCACTATATGGGGTACTAGAGCCCCTAGGGCAGGTACCTGGGGGGTTAGGGTATTGAAGTTTAACCCCGATTGCTGTCTCCAGCAATGGTGAACGGATCTGAGGCGAAACACGAGAGGTGCCAGTTTCCGATATATCGCGGTTTTCAGGTATTAGGGACTGGGTTTGGAAGTTCAGGCACTGTTGAACCCCAAAGACCAGCATCTGAAACCGGTGGCAGGTGGCAAGCAGAGCTTGGAGACCATCATCTTGCTTTTTTCCTACAAGGCCCGGAGGGCGGGCGTAAGCTCGGACTTAGACTTGTCTATAGGTGTGTATGTATATCGCTGTGTGTGTATTTGTACATGCGTGCGTGCGTGCATGCGTGCATCCGTGCGTGTGTGGCTGTGTCTGTTGGGGTGGGAGGCGTGCATGGATATTCCTTGAGTTGGAGTGGTATTGTGGCTTGCGGCCGCCTCTGCAAGCTCGTGCGACTGATAGCTTCCTTGTCTTCTGCGGCTGTATTTCTTACATGTCTCAAGACGACGGATATTTTTGGTGATGGCTTTCGGGTCTTCAATGTGTTACCCGTCGGGGCTGCACGGCTTTGTAACCCTTTCGGTCCTGCCCACTCTCACGTGCCAATGTTTGATTCTGCGCTAGTGCGCTACCAGTATCCAGCTCCTGTGCATGACGTATACCAGACATGGAAAGCTGGCACACCAATTCTGGTCTGACTTGCGACTAAAGAAACAGCAACTGCACCAAGCCTGATGTAGGAACCTGATGAAGAAACCCTGGCCCGAAAAACCCCAAAATATTTGTTATAAAGAACCCCTGTTTAAAGACTTAAGACTTCTGAATTCAGGTCTGTTGTAAGCAGAGTCAGGTGAAATTCCCGGAGAACTTCTTCCTCCTGCGTGGCAACCACGAGCATCCCGGTCTGGTTTGGCAGTCGTCTCCTGATCCTCCTCCGCCGCTGCAGTGATGCGAACTTTCAGATGGGGGTTTTCGAAAATAGGAGACCCTAATCTAGCACCCTGAATAGTAGGATTCTTATTGTAAGGACCGCAAAATACGGTACCCCTTATTTTGCAGATTCTTTGCCATATCGGAGCTCTGACCTGCACATACACAGAGTTGCTGCTGTTTTCAAGCACAGTGATGCAAACGCCCGAAACTGAACAAGGTAAACACTTGGAGCTGTAAGGGGGTGCCTGCGCAGATGCTGACACATGAAGTAATTTAGGGGCCTAAATAATTACCAATACTAGGCTGGGGGCTCCTTATTATCATGATAGTATAATATACCCCAAAACCCTATTCTAATTATGAAGGCCCCTACATAGGGTCTAGATGCTGCTTTCTTTTGGGAGACTTGTAAAGCAATAATAAGACTTCGACGTTTGCCTCCAGCATGCTACCCTGCTGGGCCTGGCCTTGCCTGGCGTTTTTGGCTATAGCGGGCGTTTTCAGTGGCGTAGCCCTAACCCCCCAGGTACCTACTATATTGGGTACTAGAGCCCCTAGGGCCCTATATAGTAGGTACCTGAAGGGTTAGGGTAGTATCATTCCAATTAGTCAGGAGGAGCCGCCGTTTTTCAGAGTTTAGGGGTCATGGGGGCTCCGCCTGCTGACGGTTGCGTTCGCCAGGTGCTGGCCTCTCAGGGCCTTTTGGGACAGAACTTCTGATACACTAGGGTTTAGGGATTTCTCCTGACTCCATGTGCCCAGCATTGACTTCAAAGCCTTTTTCCTGCTCTTTGAGCGTTCTTTCCCTTCTTATCGTGTACCTTCAGGTGCGCCTCCATCACACGCATCTACGGCTTCTATGATGCGTCTCGGCTGGAATGGCTCGATCCGAACCTGTTTGCAAGGCAGGATCACCAATATTTGGCGGCTGAGCAGCCTGTATGACTGCGTGTCTCGTTTCCGGGTGAGGGTAAAGCTTGTTTTTTGTTTCCACCGCATTGTAATCTCCAGATAATTAGCAGCCTTCCTCAGCATGGCACCTCAAAGCAAAGTTCGGCACAACAACTGCTGCCAATGGCCACAGTGTAATCGCGGCCACCTTAGCGCTTGTAGTGCATAGCTAACACAGAGGCCACATTGCAACTTTGCAGCCTGGCTGTAGTGACACAGGGAAGCTCACTCACAACTGCCGCACATCTAGATCCCGTAGGGCAAGCACCATGCAAGAGCCTGCGGAGCGAAGCGAGCATTTCCACTTGTCCCCGGCCGTCGCATTCGGCATAGAGGGTGGGAGGAATGACTCGGTAGTCCACCAAGTTATGTTACATTGTGCTCTTGCCATGGACAAGAATGTTTCAGACGCTTTACAACGGCCGACTTGGATGAGAGTTTGTAGTGCATGACTGTCTCGTGGCGTTGCTTGAAAAGAATGTGAAGGGGTGCAGGGGGCAATCCCTGAACCATAAACTACCACCTAAACTTGTTGAGGGTTGTACCTCTGCCATTGTATAAGATTTGGGCCTAGAGGTACGCCATTCAACCTCGACACCTTAGCCGCGGCGCTTGCACAACCCTTAAACACTTCGCCGTTCAAGTAGCATTTAGGTGCTTCGGTGCTTTCTCTACAAGAAGCTGCTGTTGTGATGTTGGGGTTCTGAGAACTCGGGGTCCTTATATGAAGAACCTTCATGACTAGTTGGACACAGAGACCTCGTCTGGCAGAGTCCGAGCTGCGAGAGCGTATATGAAGAACCCAAGTTAGTGCGGCGTAGCCTTGTACTGAAATTCCCACATTCTGCAGCAGGCGAGACCTCCAGAAAGAGTTCATGCTTGCATGCCGCAGTGGGCTTGACACAATGGAACAACCAAGGAATGCAAGAGACGCTACAACATCAAGCTTTGGAAGCAGCCATGCCCTTACCCGGTTGTGCGCCGTGGTTCGATTGCCATGACTTCACGGGGCTCGATGCAACAAGGATGTAGCAGTGCTTCCGGCAAGGTGCTAAGTGTCACTTACTGCGTTTTCATAGGTGTTTCTATGCCAGACACAAAAGCATTCGCATGTCTTGCTGGAAACCTTAGAGTTTCACTCATGCAGAAGCACTAGCTCTCTGGCCTCTCACGAGATGTTCCTAGGTTCTGCGACGTCTTCAACTGCATGCCCGTTTGTGCCGCGGGCTCGGAATGGTGTTCCACAGCTTCGAGGCTTCGCGCTTGGAAAGAGGAGCTGTTGTGCTTCTACTGCGTGTCATCATTGCAGCTTCGGCGTTTCCCCACCACCATGATGCATTCTGAGCAGCATTCGACGCAGAAGATCAAAAGGAGGCAAGCTGCGAACACCAGCAGGAACAGCGGCGACGACGACGACTAATTACTTGTGTGACTCTACTCCTGCTACTGCTGTTGCTGCTGCTCCTGCTCCTGCTGCTGCTATTGCCACTGCCAGTGCCAGTGCCAGTGCCACTGCTACTGCAGTTCATGCTACTCCTGCTGCTGCTCCTGCTACTACGACTACAGCTACTGCTCCGGAGATTCATTGCAACTACTGGAACTGCACGATTCGTGCTGCCAAAGGGGATCTCAGCCATTGCTTTCCGGTAGCATGCGGAGCCTTCTGTCGGTTGCAAGCTGACATCCGGGACCGCACCAGAACGACCCATGAATGTGCGGAACGCATGTGCTTCGCCAGCCCGCTGCTGCATGGGACGCTGCTCCAAGATTGGCATGACTGGCATCGTGGCTGCAGCCGATCCACTTCTGCTTGCTTGTGGCCACATCAACGATGAGTTCCATGACCTCCTGCACAAGCTCCGTGCGACTGTCCAGACGCCGACATCCGAGCCATGACCACTGACAACCTCGATCAGCCTTCAAACCCGTATAGGCATCTGAATAGATCATCCTGCCCTTCGAGCCGCTACACTACCCTAAAACCCGAAAGCTCTAGACCCTACGATCCTCAAGCCGAAACCCAAGTTCTACAAACCTAGACCCCAACGCCTTGAATCTTGAACCCTGAAAACTCTAGCAACCCTAAATCCTCAACCTTAAGATCCTTAACCCTAAAATACACTCAAGCTAAATGCTTAACCCAAAATCCTCAACCCTAAACCCTTAGCCCAAAAGCTCTCAACCCCAAATCATTCCTAAATCTGTCCTAAACCTTATATCCACAACCCTAAACCCTCAATCATTGGGCATAAGATTAGGGTTTAGAGTCTATTCCCAAATCGATCTTTGATAATTTTGTAAGGTTTAGAGTTTGGGGCGTGGGGCTGAGGATGTATATCTTTGGTAAGCCGACTTACTTTGCACCGAAGCCTAAACCCTAAACCCCAAACCCCAAACCCTCAACCGCAAAGCCTTGGTACAGGAAGAAGGGCCCTGCAATGCGGCGTGGCGAAATCCAGGCCTCGGGCGCTAAAAACTCGAAACCCTCACGGCCGCTTGAGCTTTTGAGGGCTTTTGGGGTTTAGGGTTTAGGGTTTGGGGTTTGGGTTTACGGTTTAGGGCTTTTGGGGTTTAGGGTTTAGGGCTTTTTTGGGTTTAGGTTTTCGAGTTTGCCTACCCCTCGACTCCGAAGCCCCCACAACAGGCGCATGAACATAGAGGATTTCGGCTTTAGACTTTTAAAGTTGAGAGTTTAGGGTTTCGTGGTTTAGGGGGTAGGGGTTTAGGGTTTAGGGGTTTGGGGTTTAGGGTTTGGGGTTTGGGGTTGAGGGTTAAGGCCTAAGACAACCCTAAGCCCCAAAAGCTTGAGGTAGTGGCCCCAGGCGCCCCTTGTGAGCTGAACCTGCTCGGCTGATCATGTTTTCTGCCAACGTTGTGGCTTAGGGCTTAGGGTTTAAGGTTTAGGGGCTTAGGGTATAGGGTTAAGGGCATAGACTACGTATGGGGTTGAGGGTTTAGGGTATAAGGGTGTAAACATCGAACCCCAAACCTCAAGTCCCGGTGGACAACAATCCGATGAAGAATCCACTGCGTATGCATCATATTAATTATATAAAACATGAAAAATCCAAAGGCAAGCCTCGAGCTTATCCAGAAGAAACCCTGATGAACCGAACGCTGCACGGAAGCTTTCAGAAGCCACCCGGAATGTCACGATCTTTAAACCATTAATGTACTGGCCTAAATAATTACCAATACTATTCTTGTTTTTAGGGGGGGTTCCTTACTATAGTTACAGCATAGTATAGTGGCCCCAAAACCCTATTCCAATGATTAAGGCCCCTATATAAGCCCTAAACCCTCAACCCGGAAGATTTTTGGTGGCTTCTGCCTTCTGCTTTTCCCTGGCTCCTCTCTTCATCGAATCGCCGAGTCTGTGACGGGCTGTCCCTCTAAGAGAAACCTACCAGTCTTCTCGCATTCTTTTCAAGGATCTAGGGTTTAGGGTTTATGGTTTAGGGTCCCGTCGCCTTCTTCGCGCAAGAAATGGTGACATGAAGAATCGTTTGCTTAGGAAACAAGATACCTCCCAATCAAGACCCAATACTCTACACTCGACGACCGTGAGGCCATAGATAATTGAAGCCCAGAAGGACTTTGCCTGATTCGGAGAGAATAGCATCATCAACTGGCGAGCGAGGCACTGCTGTTTTTATTGAACTTGAGGCTTCGCCGACATAAATGATACTTGACTGCATACTAAAAGGCATTTTAACGGCTCCCTCTGATTAAGACGGCAGATTTTGGGCAACAGGAGCCCTAAGGTAATCGTTGCTAAATAGGGTGCCCGGCAGTGTCGCACGGGAAAGCAACCATGCAATCACCACAGCCCCAACAGCAAGTCCTGAAACGTAGCCGACGGCAGAGCTACTGCCGAAGTTTCAGGGAATCGCGGGCGATAGTGTAGGATTCTGATTACTGTAAGAAACCCAGGCCCTATATCCTCCAATTCTTGAAATTCAATCAAGAATCATAATACACACCGAGGGTTTCTTAATCAGGTTCCCCCATTATCTTCAAATGCTCCTGGACTGTGATCCTAAAACCCTAAACCCCTAAACCCTAAACCCCTAAACCCTAAACCCCTAAACCCTAAACCCGACACTCCTCAAGACAGACCCTGGTATCCTCCACCTAGATGTCAGGATGCTATTTCTGCAGCGCACCCTGTTGCTCTTGAACCCTGAACCTCTACTGTACTGTAGGGGCCTTCATAATTAGAATAGGGCTTTGGGGTATATTAGATACTATAACTTAATTATAACAAGGAACCCCCAGAGTAGTATAGGTAATTGTTAAGGCCCCTATAGGAAACCCGAAGCGCTTAATCCTAAAATCCAACCTGCAATCCTAAGCAGAAAGAAGGTCAAGAAGACTGGAGATTACAAGGCGCGCTTTCGTGTGGCGCGCCCTAAACCCTACATCCTAAATCCTAAGCCGAAGCGGGCCCAGGATCAAACGACATAGTCCACGAGCATGCCCTGTTTAGGATTCGGGTTTGGGTTCGGGGCAAAATATATGATTAGGATTTAGGGTTTAGGGTTGAGGGCTTTAGTATATGATTGGAGAGGGCTTGGCGAAATTTGGGTCTTGGGATGTCGTGGTGAATGTACTTGGTGTGGAAGGGTGCACGGTTAGAATCTGAGTTTCCGACCATTCGGGGTCCCGCTCTTTGTAGTTCTGAACTTCAAAAGAGAGGCGGTCAATGGTGTAGGGTTTAGGAACAGGCAGGCTGTTTCGTTCATTCGTTCGTGGTTTCGTTCATTCGTTCGTTCGTTCGTCCGGTTGGTTGGTCGGTCGGCTGTGCATGAATCCATCCATCTGTTCGGCCACCAGCGCACCCAACTGGCCATCCTATGATCCATCCACCCTTCCAATCATCCATCCATCAATCCATTCATTAATCAATTCATGGCAGGTTGGCTTAAGAGTTTCGGTGTCAGGTTACACGGCCGGGTCCGTGTTTCAAGCCCGGACTCTATTTCAGAGCGTCTAATGACTCGAAGCGCTCAAAGAGTTGGAAGGAGGTAGATGGTGGAATTCTAAATGAAAGCGCACATATCTAAATCCCGAACCCTAGATTCCAAACCCGACAGACAATCCCTAACCCTAAACCCTAAACCCTGAACCCTAAACCCTAAACCCTAAAATTCTCTTGCTTCCCTGGACTTTCTTCCTAAACCCTGAACCCGAACTCCAAAGCCCTACTGCCCGAGACTCAACGACAAAGGCCTTAACAAATAGACTAGGGCCAGGGTTTTGGGCTTGCCGGTAGCAATTATGATATACTCACCACAGGGAACCCCTAAGAAACAAACTACTACGTATACTTCCCTACACCCCCGGAACTGTAAACTCTAAACCCTAAACCCCTAAACCCCAAACCTCTAAATCCTAAACCCCTAAACCCTAAACCCTAAACCTTAAACCCCTAAACCCCTAAACCCCCAACCTCTACACCCTAAAGCCCTAAACCTTTAACTTCCCTACACCCCCCGAAGCTCAAAAAAGCACCTCCCTGGCCTTGGCAACCTCGACGGCTTTGTCCTTGCCACAGAGCTTCTCGCCGATCTTCCTTGTGGTTTGGGGGGGTTTAGGGTTTAGGGTTTAGGGTAATATAGAGGCCTTTATAATGAGAATAATAAAGGGTTTAGGGTTTAGGGTTTAGGGTTTAGGGTTTAGGGTTTAGGGTTTAGGCCTTTATAATGAGAATAATAAAGGGTTTTGGGGGTATGTAAGACTATAGTTAGAATAAGGATGTAAGACTATAGTTAGAATAAGGAAGCCCACCCCCAAAAAATAGTATAGGTAATTCTTTAGGCTCCTACATTAGGCTTCAGGGCTTCGGGGTTAGGGCTACGGGAGATTCAGAGCTGAGGCTGTAACGGTTTAGGGTTTAGGGTTTAGGGTTTAGGGTTTGTAGTTCAGGATTCAGGATTCAGGAACAGACTGCTGAGAACTTCCGAATTAGTCCGAACTCGGCTTTCGGAGGTCTGTTTAATGCATCAAGCATATGCATGTGCGAACAAAAACAGAGAAACATAGAGGTATGACATGCGAACATATACTTGCATATGCATGCATACGCATCAGTACGTGCACAAGTAATGTGATGCATGAAATATCTATGTAGACTGTACCTCTGAAGATCTCGCAGGCTTTGGAAAGCCGTATCTGGAAGCAGTCGCTGAAAGAGATGTGTAGAATCTTCCACATAATGTAGTGGCCTTAATACTGAGATAAAGGCTTTGGTATATTATACTATATAGTTATAATAAGGGACCCCGCCAAAAAATGGCCCCTACATTATGTAAGTATTGCCACGACTCGTCCAAAGTCTTAAGAGCTCTTTCGACCGTGCAGAGCAAACAAACTGTCCGTGCTACATTGACCAGCAGCGCGAATATAGGGCGCTTAGTGACTAGAACAAGCTTCGCGGGGCAAGGGCTATTCTAGAGTATGAACATATTAGGACCATATGAGTAAATTTCAAGGGCCAGTGGACCGAAAAATGAAATACTCCAAAGATACTGGCCGACATGACTACCATCCTACATCCATAAGCCTAACGGCCGCCAAATTAGTAGTTCATACGTGTCACTCGCGTACCTATGCCAATTAATTATGCAAACCCCCCTAAATGCCATGTCTGCTGCCCCCCTAAACACTAAACCCTAAACCCTAATGCCGAGGTGCAATGCAAACTGAATGGAGGTGCCAGGGCCTTGGCTGGTGATGATGTGGCCGTCCATCACCTTCGGTAAAGGGTTTAGAGTGTAGGGTTTAGGGGTTTAAGGGTTTAGGGGTTCGGGTTTAGGGGTTTAGGGGTTTAAGGTTTAGGCTTTTGGGTGTCGCTTACAGGGTTGTGCAATGTCTAAAAAGTTTTTGGAAGTCGTTTTGCACGAAGGGCCGGAAGAGGCTCTATAAGGTCAACGCCCCGTAATGCCGTGACCAGACCCAACAACAAACGGAAGAAGCACTGTGAACAAGCATGTCTTGGTGCATTGTCACAATGTAGATGCCTAAGGAATACCCCCCCCCCTTTGCTTTAGGGACCTGAATAGTTATCAGGATCCCTATATGAAAATCCTCATGTAGGGAAAGGGTGTATTAATCAGGGGAAGTTTAGGGATTAGGGTAAACCTCGGAACGCTGGGGCCGCTGACGGCTTGCGCATCCTGCCAGCCCGCCCCGACCACATCCTTGAACTTCGGATAGCACCTGGGGTTTAGCGTTTAGGGTTTAGGGTTTAGGGCTCTCGGAAAGCAATGACAAACAACACAATGATCAAATACTGCTGTAACAGGACCAACTAAGAACCAAACACCTAGTAGTTATGACTATAATGATCGCAGATAAAGAATAAACGTGACTGTTGATGATCATAGGATGGAGGGCTCCGAGCTTTAGAGGTCTGAGCAAGGCCTAGCAAGCGGAGGACATGGTGCTGCTTCGCTTGGGGTTCTTCTTGACAGAATCAGAACCTTACGATCCTTGTATCACTTTCGGGTTTAGGGTTCAGTGTTCACCTTACGACTTTCACTGTCGTAGCTTGCCATGCGGCAACTTGCCAACAGATAAACCCTAAACCTAAATCCCTAAACTCCCTCAACCCCAACCATGACTGTCTGGTGCTTAGTAGGGAATGGGGGAATGGATCCCTATGATAGTCCCTTAAGGTCCCTGAGAGTAGCCCCTATAACCCATTCCCCCATTCCCTACTAAGCACCACAGACAGAAGAGCGAGCTGGGTGCCCGGCGTCGACTTCTCTGGAAGCAGGCCATGTGTGCCGAATACGACTGCTGGCGACCTGCTTTGGGGTTGAAGGATTCAGGGCTGGTTTAGGGTTTAGGGTTTAGGTAATATAGGGGCCTTAATAATTAGAATAGGGTTTTGGGGCCCATTATACTACAATTATCATAAGCAAGCTCCAAAATAGTATAGATAATTATTTTTTTGCCCCTATGTTCAGGGGGACAGGAGGAGTCTGAGTGTCTTGACTTGCGGTTGGGGACTGGTAATCCATCGCCGGGACGAAAGGTTCGACATACGGAGGAGCTTCGCTGAAACCTTTACATGTGCCGCGGAGAAGCAGAGCGGGTGGAGGTCTACTTTTTGCCCTGTGTGGGGGAGTAGCTGTTTGGGGTTTTTAGGGTTTAGGGTTTTAGGGTTCCGCGGCGTATGCTACTCGCGCGTGAAAAAATGCTACTAGGAGGTGCCTTCCGGGATCTTGTGCGAGGAGTCTACTGGAGTGAGGGGGTTCCAGAGCCTGACATGTTAAGTTGCCGGTCACGCGGTGAACTTGATCTCTTGAGCTGCGGTTCATAGACCTGAAGCGTTATAACAGGCTTCCTTCTTATGACCTACACGAAACAGTTCTGTTGAGACTGTTCTTCACGAAGGCGGCTCCGCTGGACTGTCTGGGTTCTTGCTAAAGGATTTGGTTTAAGTTACCATAAAAAGGAAACTTTTATTAAATCCCTTAACACGAACCCAGTCGTCGTTTGGCTTGCTCACGACCCGCCGCCCACTTTAGCTGTAGGGACCCGACAAAGCACCCGAGTTCAGAGACAAATGCAGTCAGTGCCTAATGTAGGGGCCTTAGAATGATTAGAATAGTGGGCTCCTTGATAGTATAGTATAGTTATAATAAGGAACCATCAGGAATGATATTGGTGGCTTCTATAGAAAACCATAAAACCGAACACCCTAACCCGGAATCGTGCCGTTGAGGCTGCTCGCAACAGAGTTGTAGTCAAGATGCGCGCAGACGGCAGCTGTGACCTTGCCCTTTCCTGATTGATCCTCGGCAGCAGCCCGGCTTTTTAGCTGGGTTCTGGCTTCGGGACGTAGATCAAGCTGCTATCATAAGGAAAGCGTATGGTATACCAACTATGGTACCTCAAATTGCAGTACGTTCCACCACAAGAGCCCGGCTTTGAGAGTCCGGATACTTCAAGCAGGGTTTTGGGAGCAAATTATATGTTGCAGGTATGTCAAGGACTATACGGGGACGCTGTTCATCCTTGTTCTCCCCCCTTTCTGCAAGCAAGAACACACATTCCTCACGTTAGAGATGGAGATTCCAAACATGTTCGGGAGTGCTCCTGCAAGCAACAGCACAAGTAGGCCTAAACTCTAATGTAGTGAAGGCATGGTCCTGACTCATCCTGACATAGTAGCAAGCCAAAACGCATAACATCAGGAACATTTGGTATCATCTTGGACAGATTGAAACCGGCAGCAAACGGTGGACAACACACTTCCATGAAACCCGTACCGAACCATGAAATTCGGAAGAGCTTCTGCATCCCAATATGCCCCCTTACGTCCTCATCTGGTCATGCCCTGCAACATCCGTAGCAACAAACCCGATACCTTCCAAAATCCCGTAATTAGCGATTATTACTTTACATCCTAGTAGGGATCCTATTGCAACTTATTTAGGGTCTATTCCTGACTGCAAGGATCTTGGAAAGCCTGGGCGCTAAACCCTAAACCCTAAAACCCTGAAGCCCTTAAGCCCTAATCCCTCAACCCTAAACCCCAAAAGACCCTAAAACCCCTACCTGGACCCCAAGTCTATGTAAAATAATGGCCCTGGCCTTTTAGAGGTTTTGGGCCATTATTTTACCTACTTTTGGGGTTTAGGTAAGGCCCTTCCTCCCTACAAAAGACCCAAAAAACGCCTAAGGCCCTTCCCCGTCTTCCCTGTCCTTGAGGAGCTCGGTCAGCGCAGCGCAGTCTCGCAGATGTTCTGCTCCAGGCATGCCTTCTGAAAGGAAAAGCCCTGTGAGGCTTCCTTTAAGGGCTTCTTGAAAGAGGTTTAGGGTCTAGGGTTTAGGGGTTTAGGAGTTCAGGGGTTTAGGGGTTTAGGGTTTAGGGGTTTAGGGTTCAGGGGTGTATGGGTTTAGGGGTTTAGGAGTTCAGGGGTTTGGGGTTTTTTAGGGTTTAGGGTT
>CAJNDV010037648.1:0-18923 GCA_905221635.1 Symbiodinium sp. CCMP2456 | reverse complement strand
TCCGGAAATTCAGTGTAACTTTCGCAGAGGGGTTTTTTTAGATAAGGGTGTATGAGGGCGGTTTGGTGTTATGTTAGGGTCTTAAGGTGGTTTTTTTGAAGGGGTTTAAGAGTTGAGGTCTTAAGGTGGTTTTTTGGAAGGATACAGGGGTTGGGGTATTAAGGTTGGGTTTTTTGAAGGGGTTTAAGGGTGAGAGGTGTGATGTTGAGAAGGGTTTTTTTTTAGATAAGGGTGTATGAGGGCGGTTTTGGGGTGAAATTGGAGGGTTGAATTGGGGTGTAGTTATGGAATGAGGTATGAACCATAGGGGGGGGTCTAGCGGTTGAAAATAGGCAAGGTCATCCCTAACTCTTGCAACCTTGATTTCAAGGGTAGTGGCGCCACCCTCTGAGCTCTGGAAGCCGCAATCTGAGCTTCAGGCCGCACACAGCTCCAAAAACACAACCAACCCCAAACTCGAATCTCCTCATGCCATGAAACCCTTCGCCTCTTCTCACCGCAATGCCCTAAAGCATCCCTTCATCTACCTGAGTATACCCCCTGGCAGATGGGACTTGCCACCCTCCGACGCCGCACTACGAACCTCCAGTGCCTTGCCTTAATCGACTGAGGGTATCCCTGTTATTTTTTTGGGATTCTGGAAACTAGGAGCTTAGGGCGAAGCTCGTCGCACGCAAGGGTTCCACAAGATTATCGTTTTTGCAAGTGGGTGAAAGACATGTGTGTGTATATAGTATATATATATATATATATGTACAAATGCGCACGCACACATACATGCAATATAGAAGATCTAGATATGTTTCAATTTCATGGTACTTTGTTAAGCGGTTCAGGATCGGCATTAGGGCCCCTTATTAAGGGGAAGGTTTGTTTTCTTGTTACAGCCTTGTTGTGCATCACGCTTTGGTAATGTTCCTTTCGTTTCGAAAATTGAGTGCTAAACTTGTGCATTCCATTTGAATGCTCCTATCATTTCAATGTCAATCGAAAGCGATACCTCGCACGCGATTCCAAGCTGTTGGCTCTACGATGTTCGATTCAAGTATGCACAACGCGGCAATCTAGGAACCTGATTAAGACACCCCGGCCCTACAACCCCAAAATATCCGGATTCCATGCAAGGCGCCCTGATAAATGTCCAGGGTTTCTTAAGCACGTTCCTATATTACCATACTCTAGAACCATTATGGATCTATGATAGAAGCCTTTAAAGAAGCCTAAATAAGGTTCCTACGGTAATGATGCGAAGCTTCGAAGCATTCCGAAGCCATCCTCTGAAGGTATCCAAGACCCCGTTGCTGCCTTTAGCTCTGCCCGTGTAGACCACAGGGCCCAAAGCTGTGAAGTTTTGAGAACTCTAAGGTTAAGAGCGTGTTGAGTTCCTATGGGGGTCATCCTGTTCTGGGCCGCAACGGTAACGGGGGACCTCTTCGGGTTAATTCTGGGGAGCCCAATGTACTCCCTTTTGACGATTTGAGGTCATGAATTCCTTTCCAATCGACTGCTACCCGGGCCCCGTGTCTTGGCTCGCCGTCACAGTCATGGTCGTGCTCGGGTTTTGGGTCCCCGCGGTTCCGGTTAAGCCGGGCTTTGCTGCAGCTCTCTTCCAGAGTTGAGCTTCGGAAAAAGCCTTGAAGAGCACCGGAATCCAAGCAGATGAGACGATGCAACCACCGACGACTCCGCAACGGGAGGAGTTTTAAACCCCAACCCTCAAACCTAAAACCCTGAACCCTAAACCCTAAACCCTAAACTTTAAGCCGCTTCAGGTGGAGAGCGTGGACCCTCCGAACTTCCTCGGAGAGCCCGAGCCCTTCAGCCTGAAATAGAAGCCTGAAGTGTCAGTAGTGCTGGTCCTTAAGGGTCCCTTCTTTGTACATTAGGAAGAGTTATAGTATAGCCATCCCAGCAAGAAGCCAAGAACGCTGTTGCAATTACTTCCTTCGGCCTTCTTGTCAACGGTGGTTTCTGCTCTGTCGAACGAAAGAGCCTTCATACTGGGGATCTGTTGGGATTTATCTGGACCGCTGCCTAATGTGCTGCCTTGTTTGAGGGCCTTCCTTCCTTTTTGGGATCGAAGTTGTGATTCTTCTTTCTTGTGGGATCCCTGTCATGATCAGGCATCTGCATTAGGACACGGGCTTGGGGCTCAGAGGTTCGTGTCCAGGCGGGGAGTCCGCAAGCAAATGGGGGTTTCCGAAAATAGGGGACCCTAATATAGTACCCTAAATAGTAGGATCCTTATTATAAGGACCCCAAAATAAGGTACCCCTTGTTTTCAGAAACTCCCAAATGGTGTCTTGAGGAGCCGCCAGTCATCTTCACCATCAGAGATTCGCCACCCTAAGCCCCAATGTAGGACCCTGATGACCGGACCTTTGCTTGATGTAGGGCCCTAATGTAGCAATTGTTGGCTTGACTTTTCGAGCTTCGCCTGTTTAATGTAGGGGCCGAAATAATTACCCATACTATTTTGGGTAATAGTTATAGTATACAGTCCCCCGAAACCTTATTGTAATAATTATTAAGGCCTCTCTCTCTCTCTATATATTTTTTTTTGGCGGGGCTTCGTCAGAGGCCACAGCCTCCTGGAGAGCCCCACGTCGCCCTTCAGGGTGAAAGCGAGCTGGAAGGTGCTGGCTGCAGGGTTTTGGAAAGGGGGCCATAAAATCATCAGAACGGGGTTTCAGGATAGAATAGTAGCTACTGGGGCCTATGGTGCGAGCAAGGTAAGGAACTCGATGGAATTGAATAGTATTGGTAGGCTTCTATATTAAGGTGTAGGTTCGGGGTTTAGCCGGTTTGAGCACTCCCTTAGCTCCAGGGTTTCGCTTGCGACCGGTCGGCGTTGCGCGGAAGCGGACACAGAGTTCAGTCTTTATTTTCAGGGCACAATATGCCCTTAATATAGGAGCATGATATACCGTCAACACCCTAGTCTCATTACGGTCCTTAGCTTTGCAACAGCCAAGCCGCAATTCTCGGAGCCATCGTTGTCGGCTTTGAGAGGCACTGCAGACGATCTGGAGAGCGTGGCATGACTGAAACAGTCAGAAGAAGCCGAAAAAGCTAAACAAAAAACGACATCAGAACAAGGTTCAGGCCAGTTGGGTTTGGGCGAAGCATGAATCTTCCCCCGTCATCGGTTCTTCCCGGACTGCAAGGCTGACTATGTTCGGGAATCAACTCGTTTTCACCTTGAGACTTGCATCCAGGTCCTGCTGCCCCTCCAGCACGAATCCTCCAGCCCCTCAGCCCGGAATCCTAACCCCAAACCCTAGGCCCGGAACCCAAAACCCTAAGCCCTAGGCACTAAACCCTAAACCCCTCAACGGAAGACAAGGGTCCGACATGTGCATTATGGTGGGTTTGCGCGATCCACACAAGTTCGTTCGAGCACCTCGTCTTGCTCCCCACGAGACTGGATTTAGACACAGCGTTCCGAAACCTAAAACTATAAAGAGCCCAACTCAAGTCCCAGCACCTAAATCCTGCAACTCCTGAGAAGAGGGGGTTCTTGCTAGGGAACCTACTGTAACTTGTTGTCATGACGCGGGAAGTTTGCTGTTTACTCTGGATTCCTGTTCTGGAAACGCAACTCAAGCTGCTTAGAACCCCCTAAACTCTTTTTTTTGAAGTAAAGACCCATCAGCACCCGAAAACTGATCAAGCCTTTCAGACACAAACGTCAGCTCCCGAAGCAGAAGCAAGCTGAGGAGTCTTCTGACGCCTCGGTATTTCGGATGCTCACCGAGTGGCAGAAGCGGGCGGATGAGCAGGCGCGGGTGCGGCAAAGGGTCGGACAAAAGCCGAAGCCCAAACGCCGATACCCTACCCAAAGGCTCCCAAACCCTAAACCCTAAACCCTTTTCATAGGGAATATAGGGAATATACTGTACCTTCAGGCATATGGGGGTGGATCCTTGTCATGGATTTAGGAGCCTCGGGATACTCTGCACCCTGTTCAGAGTTTCGAAGGAATCCTTATAGCTTTCGGTACAGTTAGTACCGTTATCCCCTGATCCCCTCCCTTTTCAGTTCTATATAAAGAAAAAGATCCCCTCCCTTTCGTTTATGGAAAAAGTCTAAGCTTTTACGCTAAACAGCCCCGATCTCATGGACCGGCCTGGGTTTCAGGTTTGGGCTTCCTGGGACAGCCTTCATTTCAAGCAGCTTTTTGGGGAGTTCTCTAAATTCGGGTCCCCCAAAAAGAGTACGGCACCCTTATAAACAGGACCCCCAAGAGGGACCCTTGTTTTTTTTAGAACGCCACTTTTTTCGTGCCGGAAACCCACCGGAGACTCTGTCAGGGTACGTACCGCATCAGCCGCCGGAGATCGGCGGAGAAGCTGACCACCAGGCACTATCAGATTCCCGGCTGCAGCAATTTGGGGAGGGCTTTCTTTTTCCGGGTGAAGGAGTGCTTTTGGGGTTTCGGGGCCTTGGGGGCTCCGTTTATAAAAATAGGGCTCCGAAGAATTTTAGCCATGTCCGTTCTTATCCTGATACCAGTCGGTGAACATGGAACCTTTAACCCCAAACTGAAAGCCCCAAGCCCTAAGCCTCTAGACACCCCTCCTCGACCCTGAACCCGAGGCCCTGAGCCCGAAACCCTAAACACCCTAAGCCCTAAACCCTGAACCCTAAAGCCTTAAATCCTTAAACCCTAAACCCTAAACCCTGAACCCTGAACCCTGAACCCTAAAACCCTAACCGCTCAACCCTGAACCCTAAAACCTAAACACCCTAAACACGCTAAACACCTTAAACACCCTAAACGCTCAACCCTAAACCCTAAACACCCTAAACACCCCAAACACCCTAAACACCCTGAGCACGCTAAACACCCCACAGTCCCCAGGTCCGGGAAGCTGAACCCTAAACCCTAAACCCTCAACCCTAAACCCTCAACCCTAAACCCTAAACCCTAAACCCTAAACCCTAAACCCTAAACCCTCAACCCTAAACCCTCAACCCTCAACCCAAAGTCCCCAGGTCCGGGAAGCTGAATTTCAAGTGGGGCCGAAAGCTCCGAGGGGCGGCTGGGACGAAGGGTCCAGGTTGTTTAGGGTTCCGGGGCCAGGGGTTTAGGGGTTTAGGGGGTTTAGGGGTTTAGGGGGTTCAGGGTTTGGGGCTTGGGGTTTAGGGTTTAGGGGTTTGGGATTTAGAGGTTTGGGGTTTGGGGTTTGGGATTTGGGGCGTTTAGAATGGGGCTCTTCATGGCGGTTCTAGAGCGTTCGGCATTCAGGATTCTAATAGAAGGGCCGTCTAGGATCGTTTAAGTGTTTACAAGGTATTCACGTGATTTTGCGGGAAGAAGCCCTAAACCCTAAACCCTAAACCCTAAACCCTACTTTTTGGGACCATGGAGCTCAAAAGGCAAGTTTCTTGTACCAATTAGCGGTCCGACCTCCAGCCTTTCTGTGAAAGTCGTGGCTCTGACGGTTTGGGGTTTGGGGTTCGGAGCTGAGGCTTCAGGGTTTAGGGTTTTTAGGGTTTAGGGTTTGGGGTGTAGGGTTTAGGGTTAAGGGTTAAGGGTTTAGGGTTTCGGCTTTAGGGTGCAGGGTGTAGGGGTTAGGGTGTTTAGGGGTTAGGGTTTCCAGCAAGCCTCACATTTCGTGACTCGGCTGCTCGGATCGTTTAGCTGCATCGCAGAGCCGCAACGTTGCACCTAGGCACTGGGGTTTCAGAGCTGAAAGCACTTTGCATTCGAAAAACTCTAAGCCCTAGGCCCTAAACCGTAACCCCTAAACCCGAAATCCGAAAGCTTGCCTGAAAGCCAAAAAGGAGCGCTGGCGGCAGATTTGGGCCTTTCTCTCCGCCCTGGTCATCCTCCAGGTGCAGCCGGGCGTCACTGCGAAATGTGCAGCTTCTGCTCCATCAATGAACCGATTGATCAGTCAGTCAATCGATCAATAGCTACATGTGTGCGCGTATGTACATGTATATATATATATATATATGTATGCACATGTGTATATATATATATATGTTATATAAATATACATTATTATTGTTGTTATTATTAAAACCTATATTTGTAGAGACAGAGATACAGTCAGAAAGAGAGCATGAAACCTTATGATAACTCTTATATAAACCCTTACGGTAGCCCGCACCGAACCTGTATTGTAGCCCTTACAGAAGCGCCTCATGGCAACCAATACTAAACCCATCTGGTCACCTATACGAAACCCTTACGGTAATTCTTATAGATATCCTTATGGTCAACTTTACGAAACCCTTGTGGTAAGCCTTATACAGACCGTCATGGTGACCGATACTGAACCGTTATGGTGAGCCTTATAGAACCTTCTAGAAACCCTGTTTGGAATTCTTATAAACGGAACCTTTGTAGAACCCTTGTAGAAGCCCTTGTGGGAAACATCAACGGAACCTTACTCCTAACCCTACTGTAACCCTAAACCCCTGAACCCTGCTCCCTGAACGTTTATGGTATCCCTAAACCCTAAACCCTAAACCCTAAACCCTACGCCTTCGCAGGATTGCTTCTCCATCCCCGTATTGGCCTTCGGCAGAAGCCCGACGCCGCTCGGCCCAGAGCTGCCAGAGGCTCCTTTCAGGCTTCGGGTTCCCTTAAGGGTCCCTTTGCCTTAAGGGTTCCTTCAAGGGTTCCCTTAAGGGTTCAGAAGTCGATGGACATGGAAGGGTTTACACAGTCATTGTTGCATGGTCCTTTTGGTGGAGCTTTGGGGAACCATCGGGGCTGACATGCGTCTTACTATTGGCTTCGATGCTGAAGTTGCCACCAAGGATTGCTGGACATACCCCAAAACAAACCCTGAATGTAATAGTTGCTACAGAACCACACTTTGCAACCGAAGCCACCCTGAAATCGAGGCAATTTTGGGCTCGCTTAGAGTTGAGGTTTCAGACATCTTCTTGCGCATGAGGTGAGCAAGCTTAGGATGAGGGGTCGGCCTGTGTTTTTTTTGCGCTGCTAGCAGCCCCTCTGAGCTCCGAGAACCGTGAACAAGCCCGCACAAATCACCTAGAGAGCCGCAGATCCTGATCCTCAGCTCTTTCAGAACCCCCTGCCTTTCTTTGCAACTGTTTGTGCTCTAAGGTGGTTCCTTGACATCCTGGAAGCCGTCTTCTGGACAGCTGCTTTGAGAGAGACCATGGGGGTACCTTCCCGCCTTTTGCAAGCCTTTTTGTACAAGTTGCATGCTGGATAGCAGCGCCTTTTTTTGCGCATATCAGGCTGTTTGGTTCAAGGCTCTGCCTTCTAAGCTGTGTAACCGGCGTCTGTCGCCATGCACCCGAAAGGCGAGCCTCCACTTCCAGGTTCAATCGAAGAGACATGGCCGGATGTGCCGCAACCCACCATGTTCACCCCGGCCCAGGCAAGCACGAGTCTGTTTGCAGCCGGAAGTCCGATGAAGCAGGGAGGGTGGCCTTGAGCTGGCCACCAGCTCTGGCCCGAGACGGTTGGGAGCAGTTTCAAAAACCGCAAGTTGCCTGGTGATGATCTCGTTGGTCTCCGATACAGAACCTAGTGGAATTGGAAATGGGCTGTTGTTGTGCTTTTGCTTGGTGCTCTCCATGTGTACAGATTCCCCTGTGCTCTGTCACGAAACATCGACGAGGGCCGGTCGTAGACGGCAACCAGACCAGGTTGGAGTGCACTATGGGGCAGCCCATTGGACCCCAATTTGGTACTCACTGTTCCTCGTGACAGCCTTCTACTGCTCAATCAGGGGCAGATGGGTCGATGCCGATCGGTACTGGGCACGCAAAGCTTCACACCTAGCTTAATACATTGGCTGCTGGCGAGCCGGATGTTCAGATCGTCATTTGCAAGTCATCTTCATCCTCCTGACTTTATGTGCTGTAGATTCGGTGTTGGTGAGATTAGTGGCCACACCCGAAGTCGGTGGCTTCGACAATGCGCGTGCGGTATGGGGATTGGGATGGCTTGGAAGATGTTTGCAAACCCGGACCCCTACTATTACTATAGCAGTAGGCAGGACCCTTATTCGAAACACCCCAGGTTAGATCGGGTATCCCTTGTTTAACCGACGCTTTAACTGTTTCGCGACAGGAGCTTACTTGGAACAGGGCTGGCCAGTGCTCTTGCTGATGTACTCCCTGTGTCTCTTCGGTGCATTGTTGGACCAGGATGTCATCGGCATGAAACAGCTTCTTGGATGCCTTCTGAAGTTCTCGCAAGAGGGGGTTCCTGAAGTTAGGAGTACCGTATTTAGGGGTCCTTATGCCCTCGCTTCCGAAACTCTCATTCAGTAACCTCCGGATTACTGTCATCCCCTCTTGCAGGCCTAGAGCACTAAATACTATGCTGCTTGTGCTCAGGTTACGGCGAAGCGTGAGGCTAAGCTCAACACCGAAGGGAGACAGAAAACGTGGGCGAAGTTCGTCGACACTTTCCAACCAAGCGCAGATGACACATCCGGGACGCAGGAGGACATAAACGAGATGGTCATAGCTGAGATTTACAAGTTTGCAGTCGGTGACAAGCCCATGCCAAAGTCTGCCTGCAAGAACACTGTGCAACGAAAACTGGCCGGAACAGGCTTCGCCAGGTTCTTGGAAGCCAAAGGATTGACTTTGAAGTGATCGAGACCGAAGCAGGATTCGGGCTGGTGCTGCCCCCGCGGAAGGCATACTGTTGAGTCGGCACATTTGAGCAGTGAACGAGCTCCTGTTTTGACATGTCAAGCATTAATTTCAGAACCCAGCCGGTTTTCTGACGTTTCGAAGACAGCGAGACAGGATTCGGAAGACTTCAGCGACGGCTGGTGCTGCTCCCGCCGAAGGCACTCTGAAAGCACTTTTGAGTGTTTCAAATATGTGCTAGAAGCATCCGACCGGGATGCTTCTGGCAGCTTTGTCCCAAACCCAGCCCCACGACAAGTGAACGAGCTCGTGTGTTGACATGTCAAGCCTTCATTTCAGCACCCAGCAGGTCTTCTGACGTTTCGCACGAGTCTCCGGAGAGACTGGCAGGATTTCGAAGAAGCTTTGCGGAACAATGCGGGGAAGGGGAAGGCTTCAACACCGGAGCAGGTCAGAGCCGCGTTCCAGCTCGTTGCTGCAGATGCAGTGCCACGAGGGGTGGCTGGAAAGATGCTGGACAGCAAGCTCGAGAAGACTAAGGGTGGGTACCGCTTTCCTGAGAGCTCGGAAGCCGGAGGAATGATGGTTGCCTTGGTTTTCAGCTTTTGTTAGAGCAAACTATCGGAGTAGATAAACTTCCGCTGCGATGCGCACGATGAATTCGTGAGGCCTGATTTGATGGCTTGGGAGCAAGAGATGCTTGACAAGTGGGCTGACTTTGATCAGATTGAGGTGGGCAGGCTCACAAAGGCTGCAGTTGAGCTGAAGGCCTTGGTTCATCATCAGATGCATGTCATACAGGAGGACACGAAACGTGAGAATTCCGACCTTGCCAACGCCATGCTGCTCGGTGTGGATGCGATTCGCTTCCTCATGGGTGCAGATGAGGTGGATGAGCAGGATTCGGAGTTCAATTTGATCGATGACTTCGACAAGCGCTTGGATGAGATCGAAAAGGAAGCAGATGGGTTGCGGGCCCTGAAGTACTCCTGTCCGAACGGGCGAACTTGGAAACACGCCTTCTCGGTGACCCTGGCATTTCCGAGTCCCAGGCTGCTCAGAAAGTTTTTTCAAGTGACAAGCTCAACTTGAGCGAGAGCGCGAGCAAGATGTCCAAGGTCGATATGTTGAAGCTTTATGGCTTTTGTCCCATTGTCCATTCCTTCAAGGAGGCTCCTGCTGTCGATAGCGGCAAGAGGCGACCCTGGTGCATGAGCATTCGGGCTCATCATGTCTTAGGTGCGATCATCGGAATCTGTGGCTTCGCCTTGATGATCTCGCTGTCCCCTCAGGGCGACTCCTTCACGTGGGTCACGTATTACTTTGCAAACAAGCCGGCATTGGTCGGCGAGCGATGCTCGCAGACCACTTCTGAGGGGACCCCGCTGAGTCCATGGTGCATTGCAGAGACTGAGGTAACACTCACCCGCTGGACCTTGCCTCCGAATCACGGCCTTCCGGACAACACACTGGTCTGGTTGTGCTTGATCCTCAAGGCGGTGATTTTTTGCATGTTGGGCGGTCTCTTCGGCATCACGGTGTTCAACACGGTAGAGGGCTTGCGCTGGGCTCAGCGCCCCATGAAGATCCTGGACTTCATCCTGATGCGCTGGATCCACAAACGGCAGTTCTCCACTGCGCAGTTACAGGCCTGGAGTATGGCCCGAGCTTCAGTTCTCCACAACGATGTGCGCTTCCTGTTTGTTGGACCGCTTCGAGCAAGTGGTCATGTCCTTGCTGATCCGTTGCGTGGTCCTTACCACCGATGCTACGCCCAACGGAATCATCTGAAGACCCTGGTAGAGATGAAGGAGGCGCGCTCTTGTCAACACAATCAGTTTCTGCTGCACGACTTTCGAGTGTGATCGTGTTGTGGCGTATTCATCATGCTTGAGGTTAAATTGGCCCTTGCCTTTTCAGTCTGAACATGCATGCCAGCGATGCTCGATGTGTGAGGCCTCGTTGCTCGAAGCAGTTGGCCCTGACCTGGATTACGTCCGGTCCTTCCTTGATGTGATGGTGAAGAGGCTCTCTTCAGGAGGCGGGTGTGTTTGCCATACCCTGATACGGCTTTTGTTGTCGTGTGACAGCCTATCCTAGCAGAAGATGTCATTGAGTGCAGCACGATTTTTGCGGTGCTCTGCCAGACCAAGATGTTCTGCATGCCCTTGAATCCTGTGCTGCAGAAGACCTTGCTGGCCAACTTCTTCACCTCCGTTCTTGCAGTCGCCGGAAAGATCTTGTTTGATCCATCTCTTTTCGGCGAGACGTGAGCTTTCAAACTACGAAGGCCTCATATCATGGTTTCACATTGACTAACAGGCAAGCAGGGCCTTCGGAAGTCGGTTATGATGCTGACTTCATTCATCGCGCTGGTTCGGACACGTGCCTTGAGCATGGATGCAATTCTTAAAGAATGCATGGCGCTGCCAACCCATCGCAGGCAAAGTCTAGCAATGGCTCCTTTCTCTCATATGCTGCCAGCAAGCGCTCTGGCGACCAGCTGTCAAAAAGGCCCTCCGCGATGCAGTTCAAAGACAGCGAATAGCATCCCTTGCCGGGTGAGGCTCAGCAGCCTCGGTCATAGGATGTCTTGGGGTCCGTGGTCCCAGGTCCCATGTTTAGGCGTTTCATTTTGGGAGACATGAACTAGTAGGGTCCTAACCAGAAGGGCCCGCTTCCAGGATCTCCAACTCTGAACCGTGAGTTCGACAAACAGCAATCAGCTATACAAACTTGTCAATTCGTTTCCTTCGGTTTCCTTCACCTCATGGAGGACCATCAACATTCCGGTGATGGCTTCGATCTTGGTCATCCGAGATGGCTGGATGCTTCGGGAGGTCGGTCTGGTGTGCCTTTTGGCTTCTCGCCTGCATGAGACGGACAGGGAGGGCTTGCCGAAACCCTGCACTTGTTCCAGTCCGCCATGATATGACAGCATCAGGCTGCTTGCAAGCTCTATAGAAGTCTTCAAACGACGAGCCCCATCCCGAGAAGCCTGCGCTGCTTCAGCCCCTGCCCTTGCCGGAGATCTTTGCGCCAAAGCTTCGTATGCATGGGCACATGTATGTACATGCGTACCGATGTACTTGTGTAGGTACCTTTAGCTCATATGTATCCACGCATGCATGCATGCGTGCATGCATGGATGCATGCAAGTATTTGTGTTTGTTTGTGTCAGTGTCTGTCTGCCTGTCTATCTGTCGGTCCGCATGTCTGTACGTGTGCACACTGTTCTTATCCGAAAACTTGAGCCAAGGAAGGGTTGTTGGTTGTCATGCTCTATGTCGAGCCCCGGCAAGCGATTCATTGCTTGGTTTTCCTGCAGGCCAAAAGGGCAACAGGCCGACCTGCGAAATGGACGTACGCAGGGAATTCTTTGGACCACCAAAGCACCCTCCACAAAATGTTCCCAGGTCCCTAGTTTTGGCTAGCGTCCTTCGAAGCTCAAACCTCCACTCGCTTAAAGAGTTTCTTTGGGACGAGCTGCGTTGCTGTGGCTGCAGAAGGTAAGCCAGATGTCGCAGAACGGCTTGGCAAGTCCTACTGAGTGTTGTCTGCCATGGTCCAAGAATCCTCGAATCCGGAATCGCCAGAGTGTGACAAGCTAGTTGTGCTCCATGCTTCCACGGGCGATGGATGCCCGAAACCAAAACCGAATCAAAAGCACGTCTTTGAACCTCCAGCTCCCCAGCAAGTGAGGAGCTGCTCACTTGGGTGCACTCCGTGGATGCTGCGGTGGCCTTGCTGCGAGGCCGCTTTCCCGATCTTCGGCGTGCCCTCCCCTCGCTCCTGCACTCTGCCTTTCTATCGTCCTCGCCCTTTTGTATACCACTTCCTGTAAAAGCCTCGCCTGAAGCACGTGGCCTTATATCCAGTTTCAGGAACCTTCGGCAGACCCAAACCCGAAGCGCTGACTTGCCCGGCTTCTGAGTAGTAAAGCATGAGTACCTATGTAAACTGTACATTCTATACATTCGATGGTAGAAACCAGCCATAATAATTCTTTCAGGCCTCCAGCTTACGTCCGCCAAACTTCAAGCCCTAAACCTTGAAGCCTAACAAGCCCAGAACCCTAGATCACCCGACATCTTCAAACCTTGGAAACCCACAAGTCACGTGGGTCTATTTTTTCTTATCCCTGCTATTGCAGATCAGTACTACCGTTATCATAACTAAGACTGCTGCTCTGACTAGCAGCTCACTAGCACTGCTACTATCGTGCAAATCTTGTTGTTGCTATTCCTACTGTTTCTCTGTGTCCCTAAACCCTCAGCCCCAAAGCCTAAGCCCCAAGACCTGAAGCCTTGAACCGCCTCTGTGCCAGGTCTGCAGCTGGGGCGGGTCCTCCATCTTCCCCGGCTCTACAAGTGGGCTGGCCTCGCGAGGTGCGCGTGGCGGGTTGGGGTTGAAGGGTAGAAGGGTTTAGGGTCTGGGGTTGAGGGGTTAGGGTGCTTTCTTCTTGGGATTTTTTGGTGTGTAGGGCTTGAGGGTTTACCGTGCTCGCTTCTTTTTCTTCGGCGGCCTGAACGGTCAGAACGGGGTTTAATGCGAGGTGTTTTCAGGGTTTTGTGACAGGGGTCGTAGCAGTTCGAGTATACGTATTTGCTTAGTAGCTGAATGAGTACACTTTACGCTTCTTGGGACAATATGACCCCGTGTAGAACTGAAATTGTACACTTATGAACTCAGCAACTAAGTTTGGGATTAAGTATATGGGTTGACAAGGAGTCTGGGGGTTTACATGGTTTGGGTCTACTTGAAGAATCGGCGACCTGGTGGGTAGGGTCATAACGCGGATAACTACACTTGCTGTTTACAACCCTAACTAAGGTATCCTGAGCCTGACAAGCACCAACACACAAACCCTGAACCCTCAGCCCAAAACCCTAAACCGTAGGCCGTAAACCCAAAGCCCGAAAAGGCATAAACCCTAAGCCCTACAGGGATTAACACATCTCCCGGCCCAAGCTTTGCGTTTCCTGCGGATGCAGGCCAGTGTCGAACTGGATGCATCGGAGCAGCCGGGAGGTTCGTGCGCTGGTGAACATGCTGCTTTCGATGGTCTTGACGCTGGGACTTCAGAGCTTCTGCGAGGTCGTTTTGGGGTTTAGGGTTTAGGGTTTAGGGTTTAGGTTTTAGGGCCTTTTGGGTTTAGGGCCTTTGGGGTGTAGGGTTTCGGGTTTTGGGGAATTGGCGGCTCTTGTGATGATTTTAGGCGTTCTGTGGGGGGGTTTGCTTGATTGGTATGCCAGGTCGCAGGAGTTCGGTGTTGTTGGGGCTTTCGGACACCTTGCCCCCAGGCACTCGGTGTTGTGAGACGGTTGCTGTTCGGCTGTGAAACATTAGACCGAACCCCCTCAAACCTTGAAGCCGGAAACCCGACACCAGGAAACCCTAAGCTCGGAAGCTTAAACCTCAAGCGACTTAAACCGCCAGTTTTGAGCAATCCTGAAGCTCTTAACTGTCTTAACTGAACTTGTAAAGACTTTTCTAAACTCTCCGAGCCTCTGAGGGGCGTATTCTTCTTGCACGTGCTTACGTGCCTGTGGTTCTTCGTGCGCGGCTTGGCGAGTTAAGCATTCAGCGAGTTGGGAGTTTATGATGCCGCCTTTCGCGATTCGCTTGGGGATGTCATTTCGCCACCCCCGACACATCTCTCGCGCAGGCAGCGACAGGGAGAGCCTGGAGGGCCTCTCAGCGCAGGCATGTACAGACCTGATCCCGAAGCCCTGCAGCGACTATGCACAGCTCCGCTTGCCTATGCAGGAGCAGTATCGGATCACCTTGGAAACGGCTATGGCCCGCCTTCACCCAGCCGCTCGCCTTGTGTTGGTGGTGGGGTTGCTTGAGGATCGAGCAGCCGACATTCCTGAGGGTTCAGTGTGACTCGGCTTCCTACAGGTGTTTCTGCCTTTGAAGGTGCGGACTGCCGAGAACATGCTGCTCCCCACGCAGGTCGAAAGGCACCGGAGACGGGAGGTTATGAGGGCGTCCAGTGATTGTCACAATCGTGACTCAAGGTAAGCTTTCCCAGCACATCGGCCATCAGAGCTTCAGGGCGGATTTTTTGCAGAAGCGGCGACGGCAACACCTAAAGCCACCATGACTCCAAAGCACAGGTGGAGATGCCGCATGCCGCACCCGGAACAAAACACGCTGCAACAAGAGGAGCCCCCTGAACACAGGGTGGTCGCGCTCTTGGCCTCTGGATCAGCGTGCCTCGGTGCAAGGTTTTTTTCGCCAGAGATTGACAATCGAAAAGATCGGAGGCTTGCTATGGAGTTTTCTTTCAAAGCCTCGAGTTCTCCGTTGGCCTGCATGAATGTCGCGTAAGAGTTTTCGGAGGGAGTTTGTGGGTTTGGGTTCCTTCCAAGAACCAGGGAATTTCTTTTCTTCTGCTTAAAAAAGAAGCTTTGAATATCTCCCAACATCAGTCCTTAGGGTTCCGTCTTCTATGCCCCAAATCTTGTTCTTAGTAGCTATGAAGGCGCCGAAATTGCATCGGGGCCTTCAGCCGCATCCGCCCCACCTAATCCTGCTCTCATAGTGATGAGGCCTCCTCCTGTCAGAGGTTCAATTTGTTTTTGTCGGTGTGAGCTATATGCGCCCTTGCTGGAGAACTATCTACTTTGTGGGAGTTAAAAAACAAGGGCCCTAGCGCAGACCCCGAAGCCCCAAACAGTATCCCTGCCACAAGGTGCCCCAGACTTCTCACCGAGCCCCTCGCTGAAACCTGGCCCTTGAAAGGCTACTTTTCGGCTCCATGTTCGCTTCCCTCGTCACCAACGACTTGGCGGACTGCCTTGCGTTCTGAGCTTGCTGCATGCTTAGGACCGGGGGTGGGAGACGTGGGACGCCGGGGGCAGGACGTCCGGCGCGTGCGGCGCTTGCAGAAGGAGACGGTGGCATGAACGCATTGGTCCTGCAAGTCGCAAGCTTTGAGCTCCCATTCGTGGTTATTCCATGGCCTCTGAGTCCTCAGCTGTCGGTCACCCTAAACCCTAAACCCTAAACCCCATTGTAGGATCCTTCGGTTCGGACTATTTCCAAGGCCCCTGCTCCGTCTCTCCTCTGCGTTAGGTCCACCAGGTCTCCGACTACTTGAGCATCTTCCCCATCCCCTGGGATCTGGAGAAGCAGTGCAAGGAGCCCTTGTTCTTCGCTCGGGTTTGATGATTGCTTTCGAGGGCTTGCAGAGTTTCGGTATCTGGTATCGTTTTTGTATCGACTTTTCGTGTCGAGCTGCAGCATAGAAAGCCCAGCAAAAAAAGGCGGAAGCTGATATGCCGTAGGCCCAAAAACTCAGAAGTTGCTATGCGTTAGGAACTTTAGGCCTTGACCGCTCTGACTGTCGCAGAGCTTCGAGGACTTCCTCCGGACGAAGATGGCCAGCCACGCTCCTCCGTGCAAGGCGCCGCCAAGCCCAGGGCCCGAGCTCTTTTTTGGAGGGGACGAACTTGACTGAACCCTGTGACCCTAAACCCTACCTTAAACTACCAAAACCTACTTTTTTGTAGGGTCCCTATAAATTCTATATATTAGGGTTTACAATAAGGACCTACAAAAAACTAGGTCATGGTAGTTCAAGATAAACTTAAACCCCAAACCCTAAACACCCCCTCCCCCCTATGTAACCCCCTTGAAAAGACCTGTGCAAAGGAGCAAAGGATCCTGGGGAGATTTCAGGGAAGCACATCCCAGGGCTTAACAGAACCCTGAATGCGAGGCTGTGGAATAAGTGTAGCGCACTGATCCCGAAGGCGGAGATTGCCCAGCTCTTGCCGGAATTCTTGCGCCCGGCTGGCACTTGCTGGGAGTTTCTTCGGAGAACTCGACAACTTCCTGGGTTTAGGGTTTAGGGGTTTCGGGTACTTCGTGCGAGCTTGCTTTGAGTCTCGTTTGGCATCGCAGTGCAAGCACAAGGACGACGGCCTCGCCTTGCGTATCCATAAGCAACACATCCAATACGCGCAATGGGTCCCTGAGTGCGACAGTCTTGAGATGCTAGCTGCTAGCATGATGTCGGATGTGTCGTGCTGTAGTAGGATCAGGATTTGGGATTCATAGATGCTTGTAAGAGCCGTCAGCCCCATGAACAGAGAGGTACCATGAAGTTTGTTGCGAAGCTCTGACGCCAGTCGTCGCGAAACACGACTTTTTCACGGGATTGTGCCGCTTGGATGAAGTCTAAACACCCCAAATCCCTAAACGTCTCTAAACCCTACTGTAAGCTCTACAGCCGCTAAGGCCCTAAAGCCCCTAAAGCCCCTAATCCCTTCTAAACTCAGCTTTCGGCGTCTGGCCCGAGGTTCGAGCCATGAAGCGTTTCGGCACGATCTCTGTGTTCGTGGACTGCAAGACTGGCAGCTTGGCTGGAGATAAGGAGGAAAAAACGCTTCAGCTGCGACCTTTGGGTTTAGGGGACCTTTGGGAGGGTGTTTTTTTTTCTTTTAGGGTTTAGGGTTTAGGGTTTAGGGTTCAGGGTTTAGGGTTTAGGGTTTAAGGTTTATTGTTTTTCGGTTCTTTTGTCGAGCTGTACTCTGCTTGCCCATTCTGCCGCCTGCCGCTGCTTCGGCGCTTCGGTGCTTCGGTCGTTGGCTTTGGAGATGCCGCAGAAAGCACACATTTTTGAAACAGCCCTTTTTTTAACATCAGTACTTATAATATCTCCGCAACATAACTATACCATTACTGTATCATTACTATGTGATTCTCCAATCGTCCTCTCAAAGTCTCCGAGGAGGTCCCGGCTCCATCCCCACCGGAAGGCAAGGGAAAACCCACGCTGACTCTCAGCCGCTGAACCTCATAGAATGAAAGGTCGCACAACTCCTAAAACACCACGTTTTTCGCTTCCTAAATCATAGAAATCCCGTTGAAAGCACCATACTCAAAGTCTTCTCGGGGGAACACGGCGCCCACCCCCCCCCTCCCGTAAGGAACGTGGAGCCCCACGAGGACGGGACGAACTTTAGCGCAGATTGCGGTTTGGGGGGGCAAGGGTGTGGGGCAGCAGGGTTAGGATTCTTAGGGCTCAGGGCCTCGACTCCAGGGGTTTAGGGAGGGTTTGGGATCGTTGAATCTTGGAGATCCGTGTTCGCCGGGGCAGGACAGGGTTGCGTCTCGAGGCACTGCAAGGGTTCGACTAATTCGGCAGGACATATGTTGTGTAGCACCAGAAGTTATCGTAGTATAACATACGCCAAAACGCTTTTCTGCATTCTCTTGGTCCTTGAGAAGGACTCCTTCCTCGCTTAGCTTCAGTCAGGTTTAGAGGTGTAGGATTCAGGGGTGTTGGGTCTTCCTTCAGGTTCTGCTCTTTGAGATAGCGCTTTGAGGTTTTTTCAACGGCTTCAATGCACCAAAGGCTTGGACCCTACCACAGGAAAATTGCCTCCAAAACCCTGAACGCCCCCTGAAAGCTCTAGCCCCCTAAGCCTAAACCCTAAACCTGCTTCCCGGCGCGGAGGTGCTGCTTTCTGCGGGGCTGAAGTGTCCGAGCATGCTCTTCGTTGCGCACGGCTGCTCGGATCATTCGGGGTGGTACCTTTAGGAAGCTGAGGCCTGAACTTCAGGTTCCCAGGAACAGGAGAACCCCGCCTGAAAGCGTTTAGGGTTTCGGGTTTAGGGTTCAGGGTTCAGGGTTTAGGTTTTAGGGTTTAGATCCCTGAACTTTGGGATTCTCAGGGTGTCTGCGATATTAGTGGAAGAAGCCCAAGAGCTCTTCGCCTGGAGGCTGCGTCCTCTACGGCCAGCGCTTCTGCCGCCAGCGGTCTTTCACCGTCGTCACCACCTCGGCCGCCTGGGCCCCGGCCTGCAAAAACGACTGGAGGTTGGGATGCTACCCCAAAGTCTTTAAAACCATAACTAGGAAACCCTACGGCCCCTAAAGCTCTAACTCCGGAAGCCTACTTGAAGTCTCGTGGGTAATAAGTTACAGGTGATAACGAGTGTTAGGCTTTAAAGTGGTTTATGAGTCTAGCTGTCTTCACTACGTACTTACAGAATTTCGAAGGAAGCCAATGCCCTAAAAACCGATGTTGTGTTAAAATCCGTATAGGACCTCGCAAAATCAAAATCCTCATAGAACCCTACTTGCTAAGTCCCTTGATCCTTTTTCAGTAGACCCCGAGCCCCTGGCTCCAAATCCGTACAAAATAAACCCTTTTGTAGAAAGCTTGTAACAGTACTCCCATTGGGCCTTAAACCTAAAACCCTAAACCCCAAAGCCTAAACCCCAAACCCTAACCCTAAACCCTAAACCCTAACCCTCAACCTCAAACCCTAAATCTAAACCCCAAACCCTAAAACTTGAACCC